>JACEGR010003270.1:0-108541 GCA_014170235.1 Listronotus bonariensis
AGAAAGGATAAAGGAATTAAACGCTCAAAGCAAAATGTCAAATTTGTTACCTGTATCAAAAATACACAAAAAAATGAGCAAAAATCGACTCTCCTGTATAAGCCCGACTGAGTAAACAGCCGCTTGCCTATGAAAAGAAGCCTAAGTATAAAATTATTTAGTTGCCCTAATAACATTGGTAAAGTGGCAACAGTTCCAAAAGTTATAATTGCAATAAGTTCTTTTTATTCTAACTTTAAAGGTTCCTTCCTAACAGCGATATAAATGTTTCTTATATAAAGTACTAACATTACTTTTGCTCTCTTTATTACCTTTATCATTTTTGGCCACACTTTTCCGAACACCCTGTATATTAGCTTTTTAGAAATAAAGAATTTTATATTTTACAAAAATTAAAATTTCCCAAATGTTTTATTATCTTTTTAGAAGATTTTTTTCTATGGTCATTAGTCTGCAAATAGGTAGAGTTTACGTTAAAAGTCACGTTAACGAGTCAGATTTTCTTGTGAACGTGGATTTTTATTTTTGATTGGTGATGTCAATCAACTCATTGCCTATAACTTATAAACAGTAAAAAGAACCCTTATTTGCTCCATACATTGGACTCACTCAGGAGTACTCAGCCGCTTAAATCCTGGGTAAGCAGAGTATTAAAACAGTCAAAATAAAGCTATCCTATTGGTTTAATTTGACAGTTTTGACACTCCGCTTACACAGCGGCTAAGCAGCTAAGTACTCCCGAATGCGCCTATTGTAATAAATAGTGGCGATTGTTTATTCATACTTTATATTATTGGGTCATCATTTTTAGTAGCTCTTATAACTGCATTATTTTTTATTTATTAATGTTTATAGTATGGGCGACAGAAAAAAACATGACCCCATTGTCAGAGTCTACCTTGTCACTCGAACAATAGTTATTAGATACCTTTCGAGTTGAATACTTAAAATTGTCCTTTATATTAAATGGTATCTTAAGAAAAATTTTAATTTTGACGACTTTATAACAAAACAATCGCCAAAAATTATTTTAACTTAGTCGGACATTGAAGATGATTAATTAACGGTCTCAGTGCTTATAAAGCTCGCGCTTTAACGTTTTTAATTTGAGGTATCTTTTGTAAACATTGCCCATTAACTTTTTAAATATGGACTTGCATTTTTAAAAGCGTTATATGTCGTTAAAATTTTTATGTGTAATAACTATATTATCTGTTTTAAATAATAATAGTGGCCACAAGATAATGATATAATTTTGTTTGCAAAACAATTATTATACAAATATACATACATTTATACATATTTCTAGTTTCTTAACCAAAACCTAGCAGCGCAAGCAGAAAAGTGGCCTTACATTAATTAATTAATTTCTAATGGGCTCTGTTATGCTGGCCCTTTTAGTGATCAAAAGCATACCAAAAAATTGGCGCAATACTCCTGTTTAGCGGATTTTAGCTCATGCTTCAGAAAACTAGCGCACTAATAAAAAAATCCAATTTTTATTCAGAGGGAGAGGGCAAGGCAACGCCAGACCTCTCCCTCCTTCCCAATAAAAATAATTGCTTCCAAACGCTGACGCAAATTTTTCATACGAAGCGCAACCTAGGTAGTAAATTCACGTCGTCGCCTTAGTGCGCACTAAGCTCGAACTCTGGCAGTGTAGTGCAAATTTTCATATTTACGCAAAAAGTTCTATTGTCAAGCAATAAATGTACGTGTTCAATAAATTTGCCGCCTCGGAGCGTTTAAATGTTGTATTCATCGTGCAGATGTTACACTCGGGGATTCTAGCTTTTTGGCACCGTTGTTTTTGGCAGTGTCGCAGAAGGGAACATCCTAACCTAAAATTTATAATATTGTTTTTCTTTTTGTGTGCTACTCGATTTTTATGTGACATAATTAATATTTTTTAGAAAGAAAAACCATGAGTACTGAATTAGCAGCCTTTCTTGCTGTCGATATAATATTGTAACAGTTCAGCTTAAAATCCTATTCACGCGATACATCAACCGGGCTCGGTGACAATGCGCATTTTTTCGCTTCGCTCTTACTCTTACAAAAAGCAACCTAGCACCGAGTTGCGTTGAATTTTAATTGCACTGGTGTGAAGCAAAATTAGAATTTCTCGCTCAACGTGCCTGTTTCATGAATTTACCATCAGTTCCCTTCAACGACACCATTAAAAACAACGGTTTGAAAAAGTTCGAATCCCCAAGTGGAATATCAGCACCGTAAATACGAAAATTGATCGTTCAAAGTGCGAGCAAATTTATTGAACACGCACATTTATTGCTTGACAATAGAACTATTTTGCGTGAATATAAAAATTGGCACTGCACTACCAGAGCTTGAGCTTAGTGCGCACTAGGGCGATTACGTGAATTCACTATTAGGTATTATTATATTGCAATACACTTGGTAAATATACAGTCATTAATAAAGGTGTGTTTTTTTATATTTTACATTTTTTCAGCCCGCCCCTCTTTAATAAATAAGTTGTTCCGTTTATTTATTACATTTGTTAAGGTATTAAATATTAGGGTTTCCTACCTTATAGGTTATAAGTATTTATTTCTTTTCCGCTATTTTTGTTCATGTCTTTAACATAATTGAGGAGCGACTGAGCAAAAATCATTAAATCCGTTTTTGTCCTTTTTATATGGACATACAAAGTCGCTTCATTTTGATTAATTTATCATCTTTTAAAAGCAATTTAATTAAATCGCATTAAATCCCATAAAATTAACCATATTAAATTAACTGAACTATGCAATATGCGTTAAATCCAAATTTTCTTAAACGTTTTTAGTGTTTTACTCAAAAATATATATTATGGATTTAATGCTTTTTGCTCAGTTGCTCCTCAATTATGGAAAGAATATATTGGCGGTTTTAACTACCGATGGGGGCGCTGCTAAAAGTAAAAAAAAGTCGAAAGAAGCAGGTAATATGCAGGTAGCTAGCTTTGATCCTGTTACGGATTTCTGGTATTGAAACGGTTTAAAATATTGTTCGAGTTTCAATACAGCCGTGAATTTGTATAGATTTATATGTATTAAGTGTGTTTAAACTCGATTTGTGAGTTTGAGTAGTGCCCTTGATGATTTAACAGCCATGTTTAACTTTTTTCGGAATGAGTGAAGAACTATTTTTGACGCTAAGCTCAGTATTTTCATACCTCAATTGCACTCACGATAGTAGGTGCACAGTGGAAGGAGAAGAAATCTTAAATTTAAAAATTTCAACCATATTATTTTAATTTATCTTATTAGGCTACAAAAGATTACAATAAACTGACTAGCAAAAATAATACTCTGTTATCAAACACTAAAAATGTATTTACCTTGACCGCCTTTACTTTGTCATTCATTGTAGTTTACTCTCCTGAGAAAACTGTCAAGCAATGGCAAAACATAGAGGTAATTAAAAAAGAAGTTTCTATAATTTATCCGCAGACTGCAAACTCGATATTTTTTTTATTAATTTATATCGTACGGTCGAAAATACATAAAATTTTAATTATTTAAAATTATTTTGTTTACGTTAGCTAGAATATAAAACTTACCGTTTTAAATCCTCTGTACATAATTCTTATTTCTTGCCTTGTAAACTTTGTTAGTCTACAAAGATCTTCTAATGCAACTGGTATGGGCTTAGGTATTCTGGACGGCTCTATTTCAAAAACCACTTCTTCTATTGGACTATCGGATGGGGTAGCCATATTTATTAGTATATAGTATGTTCGCTTTGGTGTAAATTCTGGTTTATAAAACTGGTTTTAATTGAAGAAGCATGTTATATATTTTTTATTAAATAATTAATTAAAATATAAACAATGAAAGTAAATTAGTTGTCATCCTACAGTCATAGTCATACAAGCTTGGTCGCTCAATGTTTGTTGTAGTGTTCTCTAAAGCTCGGCCATCTAGAACACAAAAAAAGAAAATTGGTTTATCATACAAAACTTTTTCACAACCGTTAAAAAAATGCTGTTTTTATACGTTAACATAAGGTTAAAGTACTCCATTCTAGTACACTACATAAAGTGTTAAAAAGTAACTTTTTTAACACTTTGAAGCTTTTTCACACTTTGAATTAGTATTCAATGCCTACTACTTAAACTTAAATATCAGTTTATGCAATGTAAAAGCATAGAGTAAATTATCCGTAGGTACGTTACTTTATGGTAAAAGTAAACGCGACATCAACTGAACCAAACGGTCAAGTTACCTTTGATTTCCTCATTATTTCTTTTAGTTCATGTGTCACTAGTTTTAAAATTTGACAGTTTGCAAACGAATTTAATAGAAACTATTGAAAATTAGTAATGAATTTGGATGACTAAAAAATTAAAAAGGAATTTATACGGCTTTAGTATTATTTCTACAAAAATTAAGTACATACAATTTTTTATAATTAAATAATAAATGCATAGTTATCAAGGGGATAATTGTCTTTTAAAAAATAAGGAGACTATGATGATTCGTTGTAATATAATGGCTGTGCTGCAAAAATTAAAATTAATAAATTTAGATAAATAAAACATGTATAAAATGGTATTTTGGGAAATTTTAATACGGTCGGGAAAAATATAGTATGTAACACATGCATAAAGTGTCTTTTTTACTCATGGGATTGCCGCACTCGCCTAACGGCTCGTGCTGTCAAACTTCCCATTCGTAAAAAAGTATCACTTTATGCACTTGTTATATAAACTAATATTTTAGTATTATAGTCCCTGGACCAGTATTAAAATACAGTTAATAATAATTTTGAATAGTATTTAGAATACATTGGGCCTGTATTCGAATACATTTGTGTGTTTGGTATTCGGTATTCGGCAGAACATTTTTTGGCGAGTATCCGGGTTTGTGTATTCAAATACTTTTAAAGTATTTATTAAATACTTTTCATATGATGTATTCGAATACGGGCGTACCGAGTATTTAAATACGCAAATACTCCAGTATTCGAATACCAAAATTGTCTTGATTGGAATACCAAAAGGGAAAGAAGGAAGAAAAAAACAAGGTAAGGACCTTTTTTCGATTCGAATACTTTTTTTCCAAGTATTTAAATATTCGGTATTCGAAAACTTTTTTACCAGTATTCGTATTCGTATTCGAATACCGATTTGTAAGTATTCGACCCAACTCAGACGTCACGACTATTAAAATTGTATTTTAATATTAAACTTAATAATAATTAATTTTAGGCGTTTAACCAATTATAACCGCGGTAATAATTGGTGACAACTTTAAAGTGATACATTGTTTAAACGTCAACATAACCGATTGGTAAATACCGTTTTAGAATTAGTTCTTCGCCTAAAATTGATGAATGCTTTTTTTGTTATATAAATCGAGGTAGGTAGCACTTTCTTAAGCAAATTCTAATGGTTTTTTTATTATGGGCGATTCTCTGTAAACTCGTAATCGGCTTGTCCCGACTGATTTTTCCAAAAAGTAATTAAAATATGAAAATAAATACCACTTATCAAGTTCTAATAGATTAATCCTAAAACTTTACGGGCCCATTATTTTAAGAACCATAACTGTTTTATTTTTTTTTCTAGGAGTGATAGAACCTCTAAAAATAATGTCCCCTGGCTGTCCCCAACACTGTATTTTCGTCAAAAAATTAGGTTTACGAAGAAATTGTTGAAAGTTCATACATTAAACAGTTAACATATTATAAAAAAATCTATTAAGTTATATTTTCGTAAAACAAGGTGCAAATACAAATTTTATTATATTTAGTAAACACTGTAAAGTTTGTCCCCATAATTTTTAAACAGTCCCCTGTATGCATAATAGAAAAAAAAACTATAATATTTACAAATGTTTTTTTAGTAGAATTAAACGCAAATTGTTGTGAAGTTGACATCCTTGCCGAATTTCTTTGAAATAGGACATGGATTTTTTGACAAATATTAAAAATATTTAGC
The DNA here is from genome assembly GCA_014170235.1 of Listronotus bonariensis. Classification (NCBI taxonomy): domain Eukaryota; kingdom Metazoa; phylum Arthropoda; class Insecta; order Coleoptera; family Curculionidae; genus Listronotus; species Listronotus bonariensis. The sequence goes on from JACEGR010003270.1 coordinate 5,948, forward strand.
AGGACAGCATTTTTACGAGCTTACAGGAAAATGCCCTATATAATTTTCCTAATTTATTGTTATAGAAATCTATTGCGTTTATTTTTAGGCCAAAAAACACCTAATAATCTATTATTTTTACTAACATTTTTAAATAATGCAACTTTTCTTTTGTTGAAACTATGGTTTTTAACTTCTTAACCTAATACATTTTTTGTTTTATGTTTTTCTAAATCGAAAATAAACTAAATATATTATGCTAACAATAAATCAAAAAAATATTTGATATCAACTATTTACGAATTATTATTAATTATTTTGCTTAAGAAAGTGCTACATACCTAGATTAGTAGCAAAATCCAATTTTAAAATTTGCACTACAGTAATCAAGTCAATAAAAAAAACTATAAACTGATTTGTTTGCATGGCTTACTGCAAAATTTTTGATTTGAATTAGGAAAATTTGTCGTTGTTAAGGAAAATAAACTCACAGTATTACATATTTTTGAAAAGCTTGTAAAAACAAATACATTTTTTGACAAATATACAGCAGCTCACTTACTAATAATATAATAGGATCAGGGGTGTAGTGGCGGGAGAAGAGCGGTACCAGGTGCGTGTTTGATATTATTTTATTTATGTTTTTTATTGTTTTCACAATTAAAAGTTTACGACGACACTACTGTACAGGGCGTTTCATTTTCGATGGTTTTACGGGGTATCTCGAAAACCGTAAGGAATATCAAAAATCTAAAATGAGGCTTCCGATCTCTTTTTTGAGAAAAAACTATGTTAAAAACAGTTCATGGCTATGGTGATCCAACTCGGAGCTACAGGGTGATTTTCGCATTTTGTCAATTTATAATCTTTTTTAACTCGTTTGCTATTAAAGTTGTGAAAAAACTTTAAATAGGTTAATTATGTAGTTATTTTCAAAGAATATTGTAGTGTAATTAGTTTTCTTGTTTATTGGTTAGTTTTTAAGAAAATTACCCAACTTATGTTTTTTCTTATTGAACACCCTGTACATTTTTTCTGTATTTATTAAGCTCTCTCTTGAATTTTCAAAAATATATATAAGTATGTATTTTTATTTAAAGTTTACCGAAAATTACCATTTTCCATAAATTTCGTTTTTTTAAAGAAGGCCATGACTGAAAATGACAAAACAGTATTTTTCAATGCTCACTTATTTTGGTTCCGCTACCCCAACTTGATATTTTATTAAAAATCAATTTTTATATTTTTAATTGATTTAAATAACCAACCTAAGCTTTAATAAATGTTTATGCAGTTTTTTTATAAAATATTTATAAAGCTTGCAATATAATTATAATAAACAACATAACAATAATAGATAAGTTTAAAAAATATGCTACTATTATAGAAAAAGCACTATTACAGAAAAAAAATACAATATTTACTAAATGGAAATAAAATAAATACACATCATGAAACACTATAATTTAAACATTTATTGTAATTTTTGTTTTTGTTAGTTTAGGTATGAATTCTTTGATATTAAATATTTTATAATATGTATTTATTTAATTTTCATTAAGTTAATATAACTTTTTTTGTAGTAGTGCCTTTCTATGGTAAAGTTATATTTTTAAAGCTTATCATAGCAAATTAAAATACCCTCTAAATATAAAAGTTATTTGTTAATAAAATATTCATTAGGATAGCGAAATCATAAAAAGTAGATATTGAATATATATAGGTATATATATTTTTGATAAGCCAAAAAAGCTTAATAAATCAGATAAAAATATACAGGGTGTTCCACAAGAAAAGGCACAAGTTGGGTAATTTTCTCAAAAACCAACTAATACAGAAAAAAACTAACTACACCACAATATTCTACGGAAAAAAACTACACAATTAACCTATTTAAAGTTTTTCACAACTTTAATAGCAAACGAGTTAAAAAAGGTTATAAAAATGGGCAAAATCTAAAAATCACCCTGTAGGTCCGGGAGGGATCGCAATAATAGCCATGAACTGTTTTTACTATAGTAGTTTTTTCAACTAAGAAATCGGAGGTCCTATATTAAATTTTTGATATTCCTTACGGTTTTCGAAATACCCTGTAAGACCATCGGAAATAAAACACCCTGTATAGGCTTTTAAGAAATACTGTTTTTATTGATTACTATTTATTACTAAGTTATAAAATAATCTTAGTAAAAGTGTATCTTATTACGGCAGCATTAATAATAAAACAATAATTTTACAAAATAATGGAACAATTTCCACCAAAATTTACATTCCTAAATAAGATTGGAATTTTGTGTTACTTTTTACTAAAGTAAACTATTCAGATTTTAAAAAATGGATGGTCATTCTATTCAGAATGTTATATTGAACTTTCAAAAATATAGGGGTGCTATATAAATAGTCAATTTAAATCAACCCAGAAGTAATAAAAAAAGTAAAACAATGCATAATAATGGCAAATACTACTAACAAATGTTTTTTTTTCTAGTAAAAATATTACCTGGCGGACAACTTGGTATATTGACTTGTCTATTGTTTCTGATTCCAAGATAAGATGTGCCATAAACTATAACATGTCAAATAATATTATTAATATAACAAGCATAGTTTTTTTTGAAATTTTTGAATGAGTGCAAAAATAACTTTTATCTTTTTAAACCCACATATACATAAAATATTCAAAACAGCCTTAAACCTTGACACGATATTGAATAATTTCTTCTAAACAATATGCTAAATAATAACCTAGCTACTTGTTTTTCGTACCCTAGTTTTATTTTATTGTTTAGTTCAAGGGTAAGTGATTTTACAAATTTATAAAAATATGTTTTGCATACCATATTACAGAATACAAATATTAGAAAAGAAAATAAAAAAGTTATAGAACAATGGAATACCTTAATACTTAATTATTTATAAATTAAATTAAAAATGGTAATTAGGTTTGTGGACAAAGCTGGTTAGCGTTAAAAACTACCTTTTAAGCTTTGTAGTGTTTTCACTATGGACACTGGGGGTAGACATTTTAAAGATTAAAACAATTTTTTAAAAGAATTTAAAAAAAAAAACTTAAAATTATGTAATATAATATGATGAATATAATGACCAACCAACTTATTTTTCCAATATAGGGCAACTTTTTTATTTTAAATGGAACACCCTGTATATGTTATATATTATATATTCAATCTTTCCTCTTGAAAAAATGTAACATGCTATGGGTATTTTAAAAAACCACGCAACTATTGATCTCCAAAAATTGACTGGAGGACGATTAAGAATATTATTTAACAATGAAAATTGCTAACACAAAAATACGACAACAAAGCTACAACAGGTATAGTTTTCGAAGGGCAATAGTTCCATTATTATTTCAAACAACCATGGCTTATATTGCATTTTTTTAGGGGTAAAATTGAAATTTAGGATTTTTAATAAATATACAGGGTGTTTAGTGCCGGATTTAAGCATAGGCAACATAGGCAGTTGCCTATGGGCCGCCACCACAAGGGGCCTCCACCACAAAAAAGGTCGTCGTTTTGAAGTAAGGACCCTTTTTTAACTTTAAAATGTTTAGGGGGCTGTATATGAAAATGATTAAGGGGACCTCCACCACATGGTGTGCCCCATATCAGAAAATAAAGCTTTGTTTTTTTTTAACTATATACAAAGATCATAAATATTTTAAAACAGTTACATTTTTCACATAGGAATTGCTGAAGGAACCGTACTCTATTTTTCCCTTAAATTCAAAAATGAAACAATATACAGGATGTTCCTTTAAAAATAAGCAAGCAATTTGCATTCTACGGTAGCTAATATTAAATACTAGTTTCTGGACACATATATAATTTCTGGTAAAAGATTTAAATGTAGGTGATGGCATAGTTTATATTGTGGCAATTAACATAATATACAAAGTCAAACGTAAATAACGTAGGATATACCGGGTGTCAACAAATTTATTAGGCAAGCCATAACTCCTTAGAGTATTGGATATATCAAAATAAGCCTTAGTATAGCTAAATTGTATGAGAAGGAGAGAGTTTCCGCATATTTTTCACTTTCCAGTCACTTCCGGTTTAACCGAAAATGGCTCCAATTTGGAATTTTTAAATGGGACACCCTAAATATTTTATTACTTTTTAAATTCCTGAAACCGTTCTAAATTAGAATGTTACATTTTATAAAGTTTTTAGACCTACTTGATTTTTTTAAAGCCATTTTTAATATTGCATCTAGCTGGCTATGATTGGCCTGAAATTAATCTAAGGACCCCAAAAAATACAATTTCCAAGTTTTAGTAACTAGCATGAAAGACAAGAATAAAACAATTTGACAAATTGACATTTTAGTGTCTTTCTTTTTTAAACTAGCAACCCTTTTAGTCCAGCACTTTAAAAAAAAAAGATTTTTTTGACGAATCTAACGATACCTATTTATTTGCGATCGGATTAAAAAAAAGGACATAAAGGATCATGGCCATCTAGTTGGAATAAAACAAATGGTTTTTAAAAATCAACTAGGCTTAGAAACTTTTAAAGATGTCAAATTCATATTAAGAATTGCTTCGAGAATTTAACAATGTTAAAATATACAGGATGTTTCATTTAAAAATTAAAAATAATGCCATTTCTGGTTAAACCAAAAGTAACCGAAAAGTAAGAAATATGGTACGCGACTTAAAATTTTGGGCACTCGAGTAAGTTTTTTGTTTTTTTTTTAAGCGGCTGGAAGGGGCAAAAGATGCATATTTTCATGGCACGTCTAGGACTTCATTTTACATTTTTGTGCAAAAATGGCACGTTAATCTATAAAGGTTCGCCATCCCTGCTTTAGGAGTTATGATTTGTCTAATAGATTCGTTGACACCCGGTATTAAAATTTTGTTTTTGTTGTGAATTTTAAAAAATTCTAAATATCTTAAAAACCTTTTAATTTTGGTATAAGAATTGCTGATGAAACGTACCCTATTTTTATTTCTACAATCCAAAACAGAACTTATCGTCGTCAATATCACGAAGTGGCGTTTTTTTTAATTTCACAAGGGTGCTTTTTAGGAATTTTTTTTCGTAGTAAAATAAAATTAGTTTATTATCATATTTCTATAACTTTTAAGCTATTAAAATCTTACTTGTGCCAATCGGTGATATTAGGCAGCACTTTTTTCAGCAATAATATCGGTTCTAGTCAATTTTCCTATTTTTTGAGATACGCCCAATACGCCACTTCGTGATAATGCCGACGTTATATGCAGGGTGTTCCATTTAAAAATTATATGTTTAATATGGATGTTTTTTAGAACACCCTGTATAACTCTCTACAATTTTAAATTATGCTCCTACCACACCCACATACGCCTATAATTTTTTTTTTAATAATACCGTTTTTGTACTAGGAACGAAGGCGTTTGTGCTGCGCCACCCTGTATATTAGGTGATCTTTGCTTTGTCAGTAATATTATTTTTTTATTTAAACCTTATGATATTGTTTGTGCAAAAAGTGTAAAATTGGGGATATTGGCTTTTGCCGTCAAATAAAAATGAATTAATAATGATTTTATATGTTACTAGCTGACCCGGCAAACGATGTTTTGCCATATAAATAATTTTTAAGATGTTAAGGGTGGACAACCCTTATCACTAAGGGGTATGAAAAGTAGATGTTGGCCGATTCTCAGACCTACTCAATATGCTCACAAAATTTCATGAGAATCCGTCAAGCCGTTTCGGAGGAGTACGGGAACGAACATTGTGACACGAAAATTTTATATATAAGATATTACAAGTAACTAAATAAAAATCTTTTTAAAAATGAGATTTTATGATTCATTAGCACAATTGTACTGATAAATTATTTTTCTCTTTCAATCCATGAATCCTGTAAATATTGTCAATGTATGTGTTTTTGAAGGGTTTAATAAGGTATTCTGCACAATGGCGGTATTAACATTTTATCCAATAAAAAACTTCTTAATAAAAATAACTTTTGTTAAAACTAGTAGGTAAAGTTAAGTAGTATTTTCAGTGAATTAACATTAACATACTTGTTACCGTTATTGCGCTGAATTATATAAATAATACGGTAATTAAAATAAAATAGGTATTTTACGTTAATGATACAAACATTAATAAAAAAATATTGCCTCTTGGCATTATTAAATAAATTTCTTCAATTAAACTCTGTTACCTATGCCTAGTCTCTGAGTTGATCCAAGTTTATCCAATTCTTCGTATTCGTAATTTTATTTTCTAATTTTAAAAGACACATTAATTTGCTGTTAGTTTAAAATCATTAAACCCAATCACCAAATTTTTAAGAGTTAAGAATAAAATTACGATTACAAAGGTATATTAACCAGGCCTTAATTTAAATTTTTAAAAATGGTTCTAGTTAAGTAGGTAGGTATTTACTAATTTGTTGGTGTAAAATTATTTAATTAAGATTATATTTTGTTTTGTTTCAGCAATATAAGACTCTACATAGTATTTAATAATCTTGAAACTTACCTGTTTTGTGGAAAAAACCTGCCTCAAATATACATGTTACAAAGGTATAAAAACAGTCCTTTTTCCAGCAAAGGTCAGAGTTTGTCGTGCAGTAAGCTAGGTGCGTCGTCAGCAACCTAACCTGGCTGTCCCGGAGCCGAGCCGTGCCGTCCCGGAACGAAAACTGCTTCTTTCTACAAGCTGCCGATACGTGTGCTTTCGCGCAAGTCTAGTTGGGCATTTCTCATCAGTGAAAGAGCGAAAACGGAAACTTAGTTTATTGACGCGCTTTAAAGTCTCGTAAAATAGAACGTCCAAGTTATACGTTACAGCAAAACATTTAGGTTTGGTTACGATGTAGCAATACTTTAACGAAACGATGTAATAAGAATTCTTCATATTTTTAAATTTTATTCTTTAAATTAGCAAGCATATCCCTAAATTTTGGATCATTTTTATATGTCTATTTTGGGCTTTTTGTACTATTTTATTATAATAATTTAATCATTTTTTTCTTTGTTCTTATTCTGCCGACTTAAGGTTAGGTTAGCAGAACCTCATTCCTATCTTGATTACCGAGATTTAAAAACAATGTTACTTAAAAAAGAATAAATGTTAATTATATAAAATACCACTATTGCATAGGGTGGAATAAGTGGCAATGTAAAATTGCAATTTATTTTTAAATTTGATTTTAAATAAGACCAGGAAAAAAACAAATTTATAGTTTTTCTTTTTTCTCCGAAAATACTCAAATATTTAAACTTTCTTAGCAGCATATTATTAGGCACCTAAAACATGAATTTTGTTCTCATTTAACCGACGTCGGCGTCGCGTCGGTCGTATCTCTTACCATTTCCAAGATACCTATACTAGTCTTTTTCATCTTGGACAGGTTCTAAACATTTAATTGGAATTTATTTTTTCTCACAAGGAAACTATCCCAGGTGTCCCTCGCCCATTTTGATGAAACTGCAAAATGTTGTAGTTCTTCAAAAAAAAAGAGACACATATTTTTTTATCGCAAAAGTGGATGATTTCGGAGATGCAGAGTGTCATAATTTATTCGGGTTTTATTTTTTTATAAATAATTATTTAATAATAAATCTATTGTTACAATTTTTGGCTAGGAGGGAGGTAAGAAATTAGAATTTGTTATCAATTGTATTTAAGTGTCTAGAGGGCGCCACCTGCAATATCTTTTACAAATTAAAAACAAAATACCTTTTTTGGGCCACTCTGTATGTAACTTTAAGATAAACATTCTTATTTTTTACCTGTTTTACATAAAAATGTACTTGGTAAAAGTTGATTTAAGCACCCGTTTTTGAGATATCTAGATCTTAAAAAATCATTTCCGGTGTGACATGCTGATTATTGCTGATCTTTAAGGGTGTAAATCTTTAGGTGAGTTTAGGAAAAAAACTTATACACCGAACCATAAATATTAACTCACAACCTAAAATTTGCTCCATTTTTGTTGTTCTATATTTTTGAACCCATGGTCCGATTAAAGTAAGACTTTTTTTGAAATGAATACTTACTTTTTAAAAATTTCATCATGACCCAATTTTTGTTTAGAAGTACATTTTCATATTATACGGGGTTGTATTAAGAACTATATGTTTTTTCCCGAAAATTCGGAACACCCTGTATGCATTACTAGTAACTCTTACATATTGCAATTAACATCAGACTTTAGCCTCATATCTCCTCTATATTTGCGTTTTTATTTATTGTTCTATCTTTGTTACTTAATAAGATAAACCGTTTTATAACTTAACATGTTTTTATTAATAAAAAACTTTATTTATTTACACTTTCAAGAATAAAAACAGGACAGTCTTTTAAATGTCAGAAATTATAGCTTAGTGTCAATTGTAGGTAAATGTCAACTACAATAGTGTAGACTTCTTTTGTAAAGACACTACGCTCCTTACATTGAAATAAGTTTTTGCTAATGCATGATAATGCAAGACCTAACGTAGCACATATTGTCAACGAATATTTACGAGGCAAATATTGAAACCATGAATTAGCCTCCAAATAGTCCAGATCTTAACCAGATGGAGCATCTGTCGGTTATCCTGGGTAGAAAACTAAGACAACAGCAGCTCCCTCTAGTCTTTCTTAATGAGATATATATGGTAGTTGATCTTTGGCATCAGATTGATCAGCAACCAGAGTTGAGCAGAATACTGATAATCGGTATTCGAATACGAATACTTGGAAGAAAAGAAGTATTCGAATACTTGATATTCATGAATACCCGAAATCGGTATTCGAATACTGGAAATGAAAAGATTCGAATACTACTAAACAAAACCTATGAGTAAAAAATTGAAGAGCAAAAAAAAGGGCCTTACCTTATTTTTTCCTAATGACAATTTTACTATTCGAATACTGCTTACACTTTTCGGTATTCGAATACTCGGAACGCTCAGTATTTGAATACTCAAAAAAACATTCGTCGAATACTTCTAACGTATTCGAATACAAAACCCCGAATACTAACCAAAAAACTATTCTGCCGAATACCGAATACCAAACACACAAATGTTTTCGAATACTATTCGAATACCGGCAAAATGTGTTAATTTAATAATTTTCCTATTTTTATAAAAAGGTAATTTAAATAAAGTAAAAACATGTTAAGTTATAAAACGGTATCTTATTAAATAAAAAAATTGAACAGTAAATCAAAAACTCAATCATAAAAGAAACATAAGGCTAAAGTCTGATGTCAATTATATGTTACGATTGCTAGTATTGCTAGTGTTGTGAATTTTCGTAGAAAAACATATAGTTTTAAATACACCTGGTATAATATGAAAATTTAACTTTGAACAAAAATTGGGATTATGATAAAATTTTTAGAAAGTTAACCATCAGTTCAAAAAAATCCTACTTTAATTGGACCATGGGTTCAAAAATATAGAACAACAAAAATGGAGCAAATTTTAGGTTGTGAGTTAATATTGTGGTTTAGTGTATAAACCTAGGTCCTAACTAGCTTTACTTTTAAGATACATGTAAAGTTTATAAAACCACTGTGTATCTCAAAAGATAGGACATAATTATATTGGCGCCATTATAGTGTTTAAAATAAAATTGATAGCAGATTTTTTTACCTCCCAAAACCTTTCTCTTTAAATATTGGGTCAATACACTAATTATTAACAACTGTTTTTCTAAAATTATCAATTTTTGGACTGAAGTAAGTTTGGTTAGATCGTCATGTTTTAGCCTCATAAATTTGTGTAGCATTTTTTCCGAACCTTTTAGAGACAATATTTTTTTATTTAGCATACACCTAAATTTTGAATCATTTTTATATTCTTACTTTTGGTGTCATTTCGAACTATTTTATTATTTTAATTTAATTATTTTTCATTTAGCCTTTGTTCTGCTAACTTAAGGTTAAGTTAGCAGAACAATATTACGATCTTGATTACCTTAATTTGAATACAATGTGACAAAATATAAATGCAAATCACTACAACTAGATCGTTAATTACTTTAATAATACAATTTGCAATAATTTTATTTAAAGTGGTGATATTTTCTTTTCCTTTTTTTACTGGAAATTGTGTTATTTAGTACAGATTAATTTTTTACTTTGATATTTTACTAGCAGATCGATTTTGTCAGCAGTCGCGTTCCTAGAAATATCGGGGCCTGGGGCGGAAAGCAAAAAAGAGCCCCTCTTATTATTTTTTTGAAACAAATTTATGACAAGCAAAAAAAAAATAAACAAAAAAATAATTAACCGACTTAAAAATAATAATAAAATGGGACTAGCACCTTTTTCTCTCTCGATCCTAACTTGGTTGTTTTTATGGGACAAGTGCACTCTCTCAAATAAACAAAACTCCGGAGTAATCGGGTAACATACACAAAAAAAACATACAGGCGGATTGAGAACCTCCTCGTTTTTGAAGTCGGTTAAAAAAGGTCCTCACCCTCAACTTGGGGCTCCCTTCCAACTAAACATAATATACTTTACCAAGATTGGGGCCCCCTTTTTTTGTATTTTGGTACTAAAAAATAACAAAAAGCCCTTACAACAACGCTCCTAAAACCTGATATGTACCTTAGCCGCTAGTAATTGTCAGTAACACAAACTTTATAATACAAAAGGCATACCATATCTTTAGGCATTGTAAATAATTGTTTTTCCATGTTTTTTTTTTCAAAAAAAAAAATAAATAAAATAGATATATTACACTACAATAAAAAAAAATGTTTTCTCTTATGTTGAAACATGATATCATTTTATGTTTTTAAAGCCCTGTTTCATTACACAAGCCCTCTCCTAGTTAAATATTAACATATTTATTTTAAAAAAAACTAAAACTAGATTAAGCCTTTGAAATTCTGTAACTACGAAATCGTCCACTTTTGAACTAAGGTAAGTTCAGGGCCGATCCTAGACAATCGGCCCTCACGTGCAAATTAACATTGGCCGCTCTTATGAGTTCTACCCAAAAAAGAAAGCTTGCCAGTTTTACTTTTTACCTTCAGTATACCTGTAAAATTTTTTATATTTTCAAAAAAGTTGTTTATTAGAACAATTTCTGAAATCTTAAATATTGGCGTTCCAAAAATCTTCATAAAATGTACTACAGAGGGTCTTAAAATTGACTTTCCAAAATATTATTTTAAAAAATCATTTAATCAATAAATTCGGAAAAATAGTATATTATGTAACGTCTAGGAAAAGCAAATTTATTTCCGGACGATGGGGGAGTTTGTACCACCACAGCAAGTATTTTTTAAAAACTATTTCATGTAGCCTAAAAAGTTATCAAATTTGTCTTATATTTTTTTGAGGGGTTATGGTTTCTAGGTTAAATAAAATATTTTGTTTTTTACAATGCAGAGAATTTAATGTGCCTTTAAAATAAAAACTGTAGTTAAAATCAGCCTACAGACCTACAATATAAAAGTTGAGTTAAAAATTACAAAGATATTATTTTTAGTATTTTTATGTTTTTTCTTGTTTGGCAAAAAATGGCTTCCGATGCATAGTGAACGTCTCCCTTTTTTTAAATATCTGAATTGCCAGAAAACGTATTATAAAAAAATATATATTTTTAATTTTTAACATCTCGTAATTCAAAAACTTAGATGTTTAGGACATAATTCATATAGAGTTGTTTTTTTATTTGTCATTGTATCACCTCTTACAGTTTGTCGGTAGAGTTACTAAATACTTATAATTTACTTTATTTTTGTAAGCAGCACCACTTTACACTTCCTAATTAATTAAAATATATATATATATATATATATTACTGTTTTATTCTTTAATATTTGGAACATTTTTTCAAGTAAAAACATGTTTGCGCTATTCAGTTTGTCACACTTAAATTAGAAGGTCCAAATCAAAACGCGTTTTTATAAATCACAATATTAAGATTAACTTACAATTTTGACTCTGCGTTTTATTATTTATGTTTAAAAAGTTTTTTAATGGAAATATATTATATTTTATGTGACCGCCATAAATGTTGAACTATATAAAAAACTTTTTAATTTTGATTTCTTAAAAAAAAACACTTATTTGCATACACTAAAACTTACAAAACACGAATCAAAATTTAAATAAATCATAGCGTATACGAGGTAGGTGCAAATTAACGAATGACATAAGCGAAAACTAACTTTATTTTTCAACTAAGACAACAATATTATTTGAAAAACTTGGTAAGAATTAAAAGTTATGTCATATTTTAGGAGCAGAACTTCCTATAAAAAAATTGAAAAATAACTTACCGTAAAATGCCATAACTTCGGATGGCAACTCAACTTCGGACAAACCATCATACATTTTTAAACAAATTGCTTTGTCTTTGGGCAGTTATCTAAGCAAAAAAATTCGTCCGTTGCCTAGTTGTCTGAATATGGCAGAAATCTTTTTAACAGACTTAAAAAAAAGAGGTGGTGATCTATTCGACACCTATGTTTTTTTATGTATGTACACCGATTATTTCATCAATTGTGGACCGATTATTAAAATTATTTTTTTATTCGAAAGAGTGCACTTTCGCGATGGTCCCATAAGAAAACCCAGTCAGGATCGCGAAAGAAAAAGGTACTAGACTTATGTTTCAGGGAAAGCTGCCTCTAGTAGATATTTGCTATGTATGCTGGATGTTTAAACAATCAAGGTAGAAATGTATTGACAAAATATTTTCATTTGTCATATCGTTGTCATTTAGCTAAGAGTTCATGTTTTTTTTCAATTGTGTAATGCGTGTATTTCATTTTTGTAGGTAAGGTGTATTTGTTTATACCCAACTTATACCTATTGGGGGTAGCATTACCGTTTTGTGCGAGGAGCTTACGGCAGGGAGAAAGGTACTAGTACTGTGCTTAAGTAGATAGTCTCCGAAGAAATTTTAATAATAAAGATTTAAAAAAGAGTAAAATAAATATAAAAAAAATTAAACCGACTTCAAAAAGCTAAATTATTAAAACTTACTTAAACTAAAAATTTAAAAATAATGAATATACAATAAAAAAAAATGAATCCAACATATGGTATTTAAAGTATAAAAATCTTTTGTGTATTTAGTTGTTATTATTATTTAGTAGTTTAACGAAATATTATTACCAGTGGCGTAGCTACTATGCTACTATGGGGCTGCTCATTTATAACTACAAACGCTACTAATGATTGTAGTAAAGTTTATTTTTTTGTAGTACCAATAATTACGCAGCTAACCTAATAAATGTTGTTCTAAGCCAGAAAAAAAAATAAAACTGCGTTAAAAATTTTGGAATACACTCAAAATTGATTGTAGTTTATTGTAGCGACGAAAAAAAAATCTTAATCCCATACAAGTCAAAAAATATTTAAAAATAACATAGCCATGGGAAGACAAAACAATTGTTCAAAACTTTTTTTATCTCATTTATAACTACAAACGCTACTAATGATTGTAGTAAAGTTTATTTTTTGTAGTACCAATAATTACGCAGCTAACCTAATAAATGTTGTTCTAAGCCAGAAAAAAAAATAAAACTGCGTTAAAAATTTTGGAATACACTCAAAATTGATTGTAGTTTATTGTAGCGACGAAAAAAATCTTAATCCCATACAAGTCAAAAAATATTTAAACATAACATAGCCATGGGAAGACAAAACAATTGTTCAAAACTTTTTTTATCTCATTTATAACTACAAACGCTACTAATGATTGTAGTAAAGTTTATTTTTGTAGTACCAATAATTACGCAGCTAACCTAATAAATGTTGTTCTAAGCCAGAAAAAAAAATAAAACTGCGTTAAAAATTTTGGAATACACTCAAAATTGATTGTAGTTTATTGTAGCGACGAAAAAAAATCTTAATCCCATACAAGTCAAAAAATATTTAAAACATAACATAGCCATGGGAAGACAAAACAATTGTTCAAAACTTTTTTATCTCATTTATAACTACAAACGCTACTAATGATTGTAGTAAAGTTTATTTTTGTAGTACCAATAATTACGCAGCTAACCTAATAAATGTTGTTCTAAGCCAGAAAAAAAATAAAACTGCGTTAAAAATTTTGGAATACACTCAAAATTGATTGTAGTTTATTGTAGCGACGAAAAAAAAATCTTAATCCCATACAAGTCAAAAAATATTTAAAACATAACATAGCCATGGGAAGACAAAACAATTGTTCAAAACTTTTTTTATCTCATTTATAACTACAAACGCTACTAATGATTGTAGTAAAGTTTATTTTTTGTAGTACCAATAATTACGCAGCTAACCTAATAAATGTTGTTCTAAGCCAGAAAAAAAATAAAACTGCGTTAAAAATTTTGGAATACACTCAAAATTGATTGTAGTTTATTGTAGCGACGAAAAAAAAATCTTAATCCCATACAAGTCAAAAAATATTTAAAAATAACATAGCCATGGGAAGACAAAACAATTGTTCAAAACTTTTTTTATCTCATTTATAACTACAAACGCTACTAATGATTGTAGTAAAGTTTATTTTTGTAGTACCAATAATTACGCAGCTAACCTAATAAATGTTGTTCTAAGCCAGAAAAAAAAATAAAACTGCGTTAAAAATTTTGGAATACACTCAAAATTGATTGTAGTTTATTGTAGCGACGAAAAAAAATCTTAATCCCATACAAGTCAAAAAATATTTAAAAATAACATAGCTATGGGAAGACAAAACAATTGTTCAAAACTTTTTTTATCTCATTTATAACTACAAACGCTACTAATGATTGTAGTAAAGTTTATTTTTTGTAGTACCAATAATTACGCAGCTAACCTAATAAATGTTGTTCTAAGCCAGAAAAAAAATAAAACTGCGTTAAAAATTTTGGAATACACTCAAAATTGATTGTAGTTTATTGTAGCGACGAAAAAAAATCTTAATCCCATACAAGTCAAAAAATATTTAAAAATAACATAGCCATGGGAAGACAAAACAATTGTTCAAAACTTTTTTATCTCATTTATAACTACAAACGCTACTAATGATTGTAGTAAAGTTTATTTTTTGTAGTACCAATAATTACGCAGCTAACCTAATAAATGTTGTTCTAAGCCAGAAAAAAAATAAAACTGCGTTAAAAATTTTGGAATACACTCAAAATTGATTGTAGTTTATTGTAGCGACGAAAAAAATCTTAATCCCATACAAGTCAAAAAATATTTAAAAATAACATAGCCATGGGAAGACAAAACAATTGTTCAAAACTTTTTTAGCTCATTTATAACTACAAACGCTACTAATGATTGTAGTAAAGTTTATTTTTGTAGTACCAATAATTACGCAGCTAACCTAATAAATGTTGTTCTAAGCCAGAAAAAAAAATAAAACTGCGTTAAAAATTTTGGAATACACTCAAAATTGATTGTAGTTTATTGTAGCGACGAAAAAAATCTTAATCCCATACAAGTCAAAAAATATTTAAAAATAACATAGCCATGGGAAGACAAAACAATTGTTCAAAACTTTTTTATCTCATTTATAACTACAAACGCTACTAATGATTGTAGTAAAGTTTATTTTTTGTAGTACCAATAATTACGCAGCTAACCTAATAAATGTTGTTCTAAGCCAGAAAAAAAAATAAAACTGCGTTAAAAATTTTGGAATACACTCAAAATTGATTGTAGTTTATTGTAGCGACGAAAAAAAATCTTAATCCCATACAAGTCAAAAAATATTTAAAAATAACATAGCCATGGGAAGACAAAACAATTGTTCAAAACTTTTTTATCTCATTTATAACTACAAACGCTACTAATGATTGTAGTAAAGTTTATTTTTTGTAGTACCAATAATTACGCAGCTAACCTAATAAATGTTGTTCTAAGCCAGAAAAAAAATAAAACTGCGTTAAAAATTTTGGAATACACTCAAAATTGATTGTAGTTTATTGTAGCGACGAAAAAAATCTTAATCCCATATAAGTCAAAAAATATTTAAACATAACATAGCCATGGGAAGACAAAACAATTGTTCAAAACTTTTTTATCTCATTTATAACTACAAACGCTACTAATGATTGTAGTAAAGTTTATTTTTTGTAGTACCAATAATTACGCAGCTAACCTAATAAATGTTGTTCTAAGCCAGAAAAAAAAATAAAACTGCGTTAAAAATTTTGGAATACACTCAAAATTGATTGTAGTTTATTGTAGCGACGAAAAAAATCTTAATCCCATACAAGTCAAAAAATATTTAAACATAACATAGCCATGGGAAGACAAAACAATTGTTCAAAACTTTTTTATCTCATTTATAACTACAAACGCTACTAATGATTGTAGTAAAGTTTATTTTTTTGTAGTACCAATAATTACGCAGCTAACCTAATAAATGTTGTTCTAAGCCAGAAAAAAAAATAAAACTGCGTTAAAAATTTTGGAATACACTCAAAATTGATTGTAGTTTATTGTAGCGACGAAAAAAAATCTTAATCCCATACAAGTCAAAAAATATTTAAACATAACATAGCCATGGGAAGACAAAACAATTGTTCAAAACTTTTTTATCTCATTTATAACTACAAACGCTACTAATGATTGTAGTAAAGTTTATTTTTGTAGTACCAATAATTACGCAGCTAACCTAATAAATGTTGTTCTAAGCCAGAAAAAAAATAAAACTGCGTTAAAAATTTTGGAATACACTCAAAATTGATTGTAGTTTATTGTAGCGACGAAAAAAAAATCTTAATCCCATACAAGTCAAAAAATATTTAAACATAACATAGCCATGGGAAGACAAAACAATTGTTCAAAACTTTTTTTATCTCATTTATAACTACAAACGCTACTAATGATTGTAGTAAAGTTATTGTTTTGTAGTACAAATAATTACGCAGCTAACCATTAGTAGCGTTTGTAGTTATAAATGAGATAAAAAGTTTTGAACAATTGTTTTGTCTTCCCATGGCTATGTTATGTTTAAATATTTTTTGACTTGTATGGGATTAAGATTTTTTTCTGTCGCTACAATAAACTACAATCAATTTTGAGTGTATTCCAAAATTTTTAACGCAGTTTTATTCTTTTTTTCTGGCTTAGAACAACATTTATTAGGTTAGCTGCGTAATTATTGGTACTACAAAAAATAAACTTTACTACAATCATTAGTAGCGTTTGTAGTTATAAATGAGATAAAAAAGTTTTGAACAATTGTTTTGTCTTCCCATGGCTATGTTATGTTTAAATATTTTTTGACTTGTATGGGATTAAGATTTTTTTCGTCGCTACAATAAACTACAATCAATTTTGAGTGTATTCCAAAATTTTTAACGCAGTTTTATTTTTTTTCTGGCTTAGAACAACATTTATTAGGTTAGCTGCGTAATTATTGGTACTACAAAAAAATAAACTTTACTACAATCATTAGTAGCGTTTGTAGTTATAAATGAGATAAAAAAGTTTTGAACAATTGTTTTGTCTTCCCATGGCTATGTTATGTTTAAATATTTTTTGACTTGTATGGGATTAAGATTTTTTTCGTCGTACAATAAACTACAATCAATTTTGGTGTATTCCAAAATTTTTAACGCAGTTTTATTTTTTGTTTCTGGCTTAGAACAACATTTATTAGGTTAGCTGCGTAATTATTGGTACTACAAACAAATAAACTTTACTACAATCATTAGTAGCGTTTGTAGTTATAAATGAGCTAAAAACAGTAGGTTTTTTCTAAAGCGGGTTCCAGCGTGATGGAGCTCTATTTCAGGTATATTATGTGCACTCTTTCCTAGTATCCAAAAATCAAAATTTAAATGATCCATTCGGAAAATACGTTGTAAACCGTATGTCCTTAGTTTGGACAATTTATATATTTTCTGAATTTGGCATAGCGTTTTGTAAGTGTCCAAATCAAGTTATTTATTTAATTTCGGAGTGAAACGTTTATGTCCGAAATTAGAGAAAATATATTCTAACTTCGGACAACGATTTTAATTTATTTTATTCATACATCTTTTGAGGTAGGTTATATACTTTGATTAATTCGATAGCACTTGCACTTTTTTCCCATAATAGTGGTAGTCACGTTAGTACATTTTATTTTTGAGAAAAAATGTAAAGAATTTGTCCGAAGTTATTGGCTTTACGGTGTTTTTTCAACTTACCCTGTATAGAGATTAGATCGAACTAAATAAACTGTCGTAAATAATCTTTTATTGCCTAAGAATTTCTAAAAAATTGCAAAGCTTTGTTTTTCCTATAACATATTAAGATCACTTAAAAAACGTAATTTTTTTGTTTTTGGTTTAATAAGGCCATAACTTAAAAGTCGTTTTTGATTAATGTTCCACATTGATGTCGTCTATAGAAAGCGCCTTTACTCTTCAGATTTTTAAGTTTGTTTGTATGTCTTGCTATTACAATATTTAAAAATATAAAATTTAATTAGAATTATGTCAATAAGAAAACGTCCACAAAGGTCCAAAAATTCATTTTAGAATAATTAATTTAACCATAAAGACATGAAAATAAATTTAAAAAGTCGAAATAGTTAGGACGTTCTCTTTAAGAGAAAAAGAATGTGGAGACATTATTCTTAAGCTGACTTTAAATTTTAACATTATTGAACCAAACAAAAAACAAAAATTTTAGGCCAATAAGGATTATTTAGGACAGGTAATTTGGTTCGATTCAATCTCTATACGAGGTAAGTAAGAAAAGGTAAGTCTTTTATAGCAGTTTTTAAATAGATGGTTTTGGTTTTAATATATTACATAACTTTAAATTTTAAACAAGTTTTTCAAATAATATTTTTATCTTCATTTCAGAAATAAATGTAGTTTTCTCTTGTCATAGTCGTTAATTTAAACCTGTACGTATACGCTATGATTTAATTAAAATTTTGATTAGAGTTCTTGTTAGTTTTGGTGTATACAAAAATTTTATTATTTTTTGTTTTTCTTTGAGAAATCAAAAATAAATAAGTTTAACATTTATGGCGGTCACTGTATGTATATGTATATAAATATAGCATATTTCAATAAAAACACTTTTTAAAATTCATAAATAAAAACGAAGCAGTAAGTTGTTCTAAAAATTGTGTTTTCTCAGAAACTGCGTTTTGATTTGGAGCTTCACAAATATTATAGGTTTTTCAAAAATTCCTGAATATCTACCTTACCAATTTCTCCAGTAGTTCTGAATAAAGTAAAAAGTGCAAATATGCGCAATAATATTTTGGCTTGTTTTAAAACTAATGTAAACAAGGATGTTTAAAAAATTATTATTTTATCTTTCGTCGACCAAATGCGTTAGTGTTTCGCGATTGCGGCGTTGATGATGTTGTTAGGTCTGCTATGCACCGGTCAGGGCAATTGGGCATATTATTTATTCCGGTTTTTTTTCGACATTGGTCATGGGTAAGTTGAATAATTAGATCGTCACATACTTGGGACATACATGTAGTACCTTATTTTTAGCATCTTTAAGAGTGAGTGCGTTTATTTTAAAAGCTGTTCTTAAATTGCTCATAGAAAACATTTTGGATGCTGTGGTTAACTACTAATAACGGTTATCCAGAATAGGTTTGCTGAATGCTTTGAAATTTTTACTGGTTATGAATACTTTTAGTTCTACCTCATTTTCAAGCGATTTATAGTAGTAGCTGTATTTTAAGCCTGTATAGGCACCCTTTGATACTAAATTTTAGATTTTTTTATTAAAGATTATACTTTTCTGTTCTCAACTTAAGTTGAACTCTTCAGGAAAGGTTTCAGCAAGTTGCAGGATTTATGATATTTTGTAATTTTGTATGAAACTGACCTATCTCCCATTTGTTCTTCAAAAAATGTCCTATAAGACAAATGTCTTCGCTATGCACAAACTCTGTGAACTCATTCGCATTTATATACGGGATATTCCGTTCAAAAGGAAAAATGGCATATTTTTTTACTTTCCCCATATTTTTTAAAGAAATTCAAGAAAGTCAATCGATGTATTTTAGCTTGGAGAATTTAAAAATCGTATATATAAAAAAAACAATTTCTTTAAAAATTATCAATTTTTGTTTTTTTTTGCTTTACTGGGATTTTTCACATACAGCGTTACTACCTGTAGTTTTTCATCTAATAAATAATTTATTTTAAAAAACTAGTATTAAAATCCACCAATAGGTAATAATTTGAATGACCTTGAAGTATTAGGTAATCATCTGTATTTCCTTTATATTTTATTGATATATTTAATTAAATAATATTAGCCAAAAATATGCCTATTTAGCGTCGATATCCCAAAAACAGTTAAAGACAGACATGAGGTACCTTTAATAAAAAAATACTTAGAATGGAGCTAAGAATTCAAAAATATAATTATAAATATGGTGTTCCATTTAAAAAATACAACATTGATGGCGTAATTTTTTTGTTTTTCATGCAATTGTTTTTTTTAAATACGATTTTCAAATTCCCCAAGCTAAAATACACCGATTGGCTATCTTGAATTTATTAAAAAATGCGGGGAAAGTAAAAAAATATGCAATTTTTCCTTTTAAATGAAATACCTAATATAAAAAATAAAAAGTTAACAAGTACTTAAACTTCAATCCGTGGTCACACTGTAAATGTACTATTTGTTTATTGTATGTAGTCAAAACAGCTTTTTTAAGGGTGTTAGTGTCGAATAACTTGTCATTTTTTGGCCCCATTTAAAACCATAGGTACAGACGGTCATGCAAAACTGACACATTTGCATGAAAAGTCAATGCATTTTGTAATACACACGACAATATATGCGCACTAGCATTGCCTTTTATGCAAATGTGACAGTTTTACATGACCGTCGGTATCCCGGCAAAAGATGGGCCACTTGTAACTTTTAAGCCGCCATTTTTGACCCTCATAATGTAATCCATATTGGCCATACATAATTTACTACCGAAATATCAACAACAAAAAATGTGTTTATAAATATAAAAATAAAACTAAAACGCAGATTTGGTATTTTATTTACTAAAGTTTCGTAAATGGTATTAATAATAGTTAAAAATATACATACTGATAGATTTTTGCTAAGATAAATTAAACCAAATCATAAACCAATGATTTTAGGCCGGGTTTATAAATAAAAATTTAATTTCAGTAGGTATTAGTATTAGAATTAGTTTAAATTAAAGTGTTTATAAATAAAATTTATTTATTTTTTTAGTCTTAAGAAACGACCTATAAATTCTCTAAGATACAAAATTTAATACTAATATAAGGAAAAATATTAATTGCTTATGTACCATAAAAAGATTAAAACTTGTAACTTCTTTTAATTCAAGTTTCATTATTTACTATTTAGTCCATTGAAATGTTAAATTAGCGGTAACAATTTGGGGAGGACGTTATTTTATTTTTTAGTTAACATGGGGAGGTCAAAGTAAAGTTACATTTACGTTTGTGGGGTCGCCACCCTTGTCCTGCGGCCGCCATCTTGGAAAAGGTGTGCAAATGGTTTTTATTATTTATATAAAAAACTGTTGATCACACACAAAAAAAATTGTTTTAAATTAAATTATCTGTTATTTCTAGTTTGTTAATTTTTTCTTAAGACTAAAAATAAAAAGTTATTAACGAAAATTAGGGTCACACGTGTAACATTTTTTTAAACCGTTATAACTTTTTTTCCATTCACTTTGCAAAAACAATACACAAAAGCATTTTTATAGAACAACATTCAAAGAATAATTTTGGTTCTATAACTTTTTATCGTCAAATAAAAAATAACAAAGTTATAAACAAAAGTAAATATCAATTTTTGAAATTTGTTAACTCGTCAAGAGTAAACAACTTAGTTTACAGTGTGGTCGAGCGAGTTGGAATAAATTCTTTTAAAATTTAGTGGTTTGTTTTTGGGAAAAACGTTGGAACACATCGATTTTTGTTTTTGGCTGTGTAGTTTTTATGGTAAAATCATGTATACAGGGTGGCCCGCAAGTGAGCAATGACCATCAACTTTATTTTTTTAAATGGAAACACCTATTTTTATTATGTTTTTGAAGTCTGCATCGGATTCTAACTATTTTTTATGTACCATATCTTATACCTAAAGCTAACAGTTATCGAGAAATTCAGTATTAATTTCATACAATATTTATAAAGAGGTGTAGGTTAAAAAGAATAAATTAAGGATTTGTTTTTTAGTGCATAAAACAGTTAAATTCGATGTAGAATTTAAAAATGTAATAAAAAAATAGGTGTTTCCATTAAAAAAAAGTTGATGGTCATTGCTTATTTGTGCGCCACCCTGTATACATTTTACTATATAAAACACCGCAGTCAAAAAAACGACGTTTTTCTAAAAACAAACCACTGAATTTTAAATAAATTTATTCCATTCCGCTCGATCACACTAAACTAAGGTGTTTACTCTTGACGGGTTGACAAATTTGATAGAAATTTATATCTACTTTTGTTTATAGGTTTTTTATCGAACAATAAAAAGATATAAAACCATAAGTATTCTATGAAAATAGTATTTTTGCAAAATGAATAAAAAAAGTTATACAGGTAAAAAAATGTTTCACAAGTGGCCCTTGTTTTCGTTAATACTTTTAATTTTTAGTCTAAGAAAAAAATAACTAAATAAAAATTAAAGTTAATTTAATTAAAAACAGAAAATATTTAAAATTTTTTTGTGTGATTAACAGTTCTTCATATAAATAATAAAAACCGTTTGCACCCTTTTTCCAAGATGGCGGCCTCAGGACAAGAGTGGCGACCCCACAAACTTAAATTTAACTTGCCCCTTTCTTGATAACTAAAAATCAAATTGCGTCCTCCTAAATTGCACGCTAAGGTTATAAAAATGTAACTTTTTAATGGACTAATTGTTTAATGTAACTAAATAATGCCAATAAAATAGCAAAATTTATTTTAGGTTATTACTAATACCAAAGAACATTATAGCTACCGCAATAGAAGTCCAGTTCAAATGACAGAATTAAAAACGAGTTATTACTACGTGCTTATATGGACAGCTTCAGAGTCTATATACACGGTTAGTAGAAAAAAGCGAAACGGTGGATTATCTTAGCAACTGTTAAATATAAATGAACCAAATTTTGTGCCAAAGGGTAACTGAACATGAAGAATTCAAAAATTGTATTTGCAAGGTTGCCAAGTTTATAGTTTTCTCTATATGTTGGGGAATTTAAAAATTTTAAATGGAATACCTTATTTTTTATTCTTGTAATCAATTGCTTCTATTAACCCTATTATGACCTGATATTATTGCTTTTTACTTCTGTCAATTTCAAAGATATGGCATCAAACTTAAATACAGAAACGACCAGGTATGGTTAATGTTTTATAATTAAATGTTCTTATTCCTTTTCTTGATTTTTTTTAAGAATCTTGAGAACGTCGCAAAAATGCTATTTATGAATTTAAAGGAGTCCAGTTTCACCCCTGTACTAATTTTGACGATTATTGTTTGGATCGTTTTTAAATGATTGAACATACCTAGCCGTTTTTGTATTAATTTCGAAAAATCATGATGATCTCTGAAATTGACAGAAGTAAAAACGATTGTATCAGATCATAATAAATTGATACATGCAATTGATTACAATAATAAAAAATAGGGTATTCAATTCAACATTTTAAAATTCCCTTGCCTACAGAGAAAAGTGTAAACTTGGCAACCTTGCAGATACAATTTTTAAATTTTTCATGTTTAGTTACCCCTTGACACAAAATTTGGTTAATTTATATTTGGCGGTTGCTGAGATAATCCACCGTTCCGGTTTTTTTCTACTAATCCTGTATAAGCGGGCTTATGAGCGGGTTTTAATTTTCAACGCCGATTTCTTTACACGTGTCCTTAATTCTATTGCGGTACCTATCATATTCTTTGCTAATACTAATGTTAATACTAATACTAAAATGAAATTATGATTTATAAACTCGCCCTTAGAATTCTTTTGTTCATTTATGCTTCAGTCTCTTAAAACATATTTTACACAATATTACAGATATTCTAATAATTAATCACATTTTTAATATTTTCGTTTTAAAAATTTGTATCATATTTAGATCTCCTAGAACTAATATAAGCCGCATGCTGGCCACCATTGGGATTTCCATCATCATACCTATTATCATAAGGCCCATTCCACTGAGAACGCCAGCTATCATAAAGATTTGACATACTATTATCATAAATTGAATCATTTGCTCTCTGAAAAAAAAAAAAACAAAAGGATATTTTATATTTTGTAAATCAATGTGGATCTTTGGTTAGATTTTTGTAGAAAGAGAGGTTTGCGAACTTTAAAAATTGTAATTATCGCTACCATAGAAAGCTACATTAATTAAATAACTTAGTTTTGAAAAAATTAGCAATAAAAAAATCCTACTTTTAAGGTACTATAGCTTGGAATAACAAATATAACTATAGTCAATTACAGAAAAATATAAAGTAGTTAAATGGAGAATTCCGTGTATTTTGACTAAATTTTGTAGTCGTTCATTGACGTAGAAAAACTTTATAATATTTAATATCTAACTACATTTTTAAACCTCTGTCTACTCCTTTTCAATACTAAGATGATATAAGCAAATAATAAGATACAGATTATACAGTGCATTTCTTTAATGCCTCCCCTTTTATTGTGCACTTTTTCCAGGTAGTCGTCAACAGAAAAGTTGTAGGAAATTAAATTCTCCATCGAATAACGCTTGCCGAATTAATAAAAAGTTATTTATGACCAAAATATGCTTCGAAACAAACCAAAAAAAAAAGTAGGAAAAATATTTATTATATTTTCTCATGTATTTTGCCCTATAACATTTTTCCATGGGGGTTTAGGTATAGGCATTGAATTATAAAAAAGAATTTTTATCCTTCCTTTACAAAATGATGCTAAGTAGAAGTCTTTAGTGTTTATAGTGTTCGAGTAACGATTTTTTGAAGTTTGCCACTTACACCATTTTTCGGCAGTTTTACCTATTTTTTCGCAAACAGTGGTTTGTAACTCTTTTCTACGCAGTTTTAGGTATAGGCAATGGTATATTCAGTTAAAAGAAAAAACAATCTTTAAAGTAACCTATAGTATAAAGCTCTAAGACTATATATAAGTAAGATAATGTTCTTCAAGTGTTTTTACTTTCAACGATATCTAACTATCTTTTTAATTTCTTGTTATTACTTTTTTTCTTCTACATTTATGTAGATATGATAAAAAATAAAAAAGAAAGCCTATTTTCTTATCTCTAAAATGGTGTTTTATAAAAAATTCTGAGGTTAATTTTAAGGAAAATATGGTTAGACAAAATGTCATACTGCAACGATTTTTACGTATTTTTTAAATTTTTTGTTAAAACTTTTTTCTTGTGTATTTGGGTATATATGTTGCTAAATAAAAATAAAAGCCTATTTATCTACCCAATTTAGTCGCAATTCTAAAAATTTTAAATTTTAACATCTATTTCTTTCTCAGCTTTACTATCTTCTCCCAAAAGCTCAGTTTTATCAGAGTTTTAGCAATTGATACCTAAGCACACATTGCAGAACATGGAACAATTAATACCTAACTTTCGGCAACCACAGTTTTTTTGTACATTCTTTCGTACTTTAACAGGCTATTTTTTAAGAAAAACTTGTGGCGTAGGAGCTTTGATAGTAAGTATTGGAATTAATTCATATCTTGAATTTTTAACTCATATATGACTAAAAATAGTTAACTTGGCTGAAGAATCATATTTAGAAATCGGGGTTGTCGAAGTCATATATAAATGTTCGGATTTATGCACATTTAAACGACTGCGTTGATAATATAGGTGGGTAATGTGTGTGGGTAATAGCCGTGGGTAATAAGTCATATTACCTTTTTAAAATAATATTAATAATGTACATAATATTAAACCGTTGCGTCGTAGAAAAAAAATGACGTAAAAATTAACAAAAATCGTTGCAGTATGACACTTTGACTAACCATATTTTGCTTAAAATTAACCTCAGCATTTTTTACAATACACCTATTTAGAGATAAAAAAAAGTTTATTTTATTTTTCATCATATAAACATAAAAGTAGAAGAAAAAAGTTATAACGAGAAATTTAAAAGATAGGTTGGATATCGTTGAAAGTAAAAAAGTTGAAGAACCATATCCTACTCATATATAGTCTTGAAGCCTTGTACTATAGACCGCTTTAAAAGTAATTGTTTTCCCTTTCAACTGAGTATACCATTGCCTATACCTAAAACTGCGTGGAAAAGAGTTACAGAACATTGTTTGCGAAAAAAATAGGTAAAATTGCTGAAAAATTGTGTGAGTGGCAAACTTTAAAAATCGTTTCCCGAACACTGTAAACACTAAAGACTTTTACTTAGCGTCATTTTGTAAAAAAGAATGAAAGTTCTCTTTCTATGCACCAAAGCTATAAGGCAATAGGACAAAATACAAAAAAAAAAAAATAAAAAACGTGTTTTTTTTGCATCGTTTTTTGAGCATATTTTTGTCAAAAATAACTTTTATATTCGGCAAGCGTTTTTCGATGAAGAATTTAATTTTCTACAACTTTTTGTTGACTACTACCTAGAAGAAATGCGTAGTTTTCGACCTAACCACAAAAAACTGAAAAGGGGATGTTTTGACCCCGTTCTCAAAAACGCACCCCTCTAAATGGTAGAACTGGCGGTTTTTTAATATTTGGGGGTCTATTGACCATAGGAAATAATAAAACTTCTTCAACGTTGTAGTTCCTTTTTTCCCTATTTTTTGTACATAATCAATAGCTTAATACTATTATATTTTTCTTACTCTATGATACTATATTTCAAAGTAACAGATGAAAATTTTTAGATGGCGGCTGGGCGCCATCTTGAAAAAAAAAAAATGAAAAGGGGGCCACATCATCTTAAAGCTCCTAATAAGTACTTTATAACACTGGAGTATAAAGTTATAACCTTTAACTAATACAAAATAGCGGTACTTCATAAATTACCCAAATACCTGATTTGGATGGACATATTTCCGAAACTAATAGAGTTAGGTGTACTTCATGTGATATTTTTAAAAGCTCTTTTAGAAATCTTTTGATGGAACAAAAAATATATATACAGTGTGTCCACGGATGGACTTAACTATACCTGTAAAAAAATCATTTTTAATATTTTTCATAAAAAAAATGGATTC
This sequence comes from Listronotus bonariensis, assembly GCA_014170235.1. Lineage (NCBI taxonomy): Eukaryota > Metazoa > Arthropoda > Insecta > Coleoptera > Curculionidae > Listronotus > Listronotus bonariensis. Next base: position 33,057 of record JACEGR010003270.1, read on the forward strand.
GTCTGAATTTTTTTTAAATCAGAAAAACATATTTTTGAGACCACCTAACTAAAAAGCGTAAAAAAGTAATCAAAAGTGCATAATACTTTTCTTTGCTATTGGTTATGGTTTCTTGATAAAATTAAGGTAATTGTTACAAAAAAACTTTTTAAGAATAAAAACGTTAAAAAGAATCACCATATAATATACGGGGAAATTCAAAATTATGAAAATATAAAAAAATCGGTTATGAATATTTTTTGAATTACTTATTAAAATGACGTGAAAAATATATAAAACTTTTAACTTGTTCGTTAAATAAATCGTTACTTTTTGTGCCACTACTTACATACACTTTAACTTTACTTGATATTGTATGCATATAAAATGTAAAATCAATTATGTATTATAAAAATAAAACAATTTATTTTAGTTAACACCTAATTTTTCTAAGTAACGATAAAAAAAATGTACAAAACTTTTTAATTACTTTTTACTTACTATTTAATTAGGCATTTTCAAAAATATATTTTTTCAATTTTTTCATTTTTCAATATAATATTTTCGCGATTTTTAAACACTCTGTATATTCTATTCTAGCCTTATGCATTTCAGACAAAGCAAAAATTTGTATGAAGAGTTTTAAAGAAGAATACCCTTTCTTGGAAATATTAAAAAAGAACATTTATAGTTTAGTAAATCCGTGGACACACTATTTTTAATATAGTACCCTGTACATGTCTATGCATAGAATTACACACACGTTCAGTGCATATAACAAGAAAAATCATTTTTGAATTTTTATTTATTTTAAAACAAATCTGATCTCTTAATTGGCTTGCAATCAATTCACAAACGTTTTCTAACCGCATCAGATTTTTATGAAAGTAAAACGATTTTATATTTTTAAAGCGAAAACCATGCGTCGAAAAAAGGAAAATCAAGAGATCAAGTTTGCTTAAAAATAATAGAAGATTATAAAAATAATTTTTATTTAAAAAAGCAGTGGAGTAGTATTTTTTCTCCAAAAATACTCAATGCAAAACCCATACGGGCGCCATGTCATCAGAAAATGAGTTTTGATGCATAGAATACATGTACCAAATTTCATAAAGATGTCTACAATAATGTTAAAGTTATTATTAAAAATCGAGTTTTTAACTCTAACACTCTGTATCTTAAAAGTTAAGACGTTAAGGACATATGTCCATAGGAAGTTTTTCTTCAAATGAGCCCAAAAGCGCCCTCCCAAATATGTGTCTTTATGTACATGCTTTATCTTTATACAGGGTGTCCGGAAAGGTAAGGTTAAAAATGATAGGGTTGATAGAGCGAGCCAAAATAATGTTAGTACTTCATATAAAAAAGTTCTATTGCCCTTCCTGAGGGAGTTACTGACCTTCAAAGTTTAAATAAAAAAAATGTATATAATTTATAACTTTTAAAAAGGTTGCCACAATAATAATGATATTTTGGCATTTAAATTATCTCAAACCAATGCTTTTTTCCTAGGTAAATGATTGCGCAGTAAGTCATAATTATACAGGGTGAGACGAATTTTTTTCGTATTCGTATGCATTTTTACAGAGGTGAAAAATTTTACATTTTGCTTTCACCGTTTAATTCCTTCATTATTTTGGTACAAAAAAGGTATACCTTATATTTAAATCGATATCTTGGACCGTTCTTTATACAATCGCATTTTAAAAACCAGACATACCCCTATTTTGTATATGTGATAAAAAAATCAATTTTTTTAGGAAATTACTAAATGTTGTAAAAATAATTAAAAATGGCATTTGAAAGCCTTTTAAACTTTATAACACAAATAAAGATTTTTTTATAATTTTACCATATTTTAATAATTTTCTCAAAAAAAAAAAAATTATTACATACAAAATGGGGGTATGTCTGAATTTAAAATGCGATATTAAGAAGAACGATCCAAGATATCGATTTAAATAAAGTCTACCTTTTTTGTACAAAATCACAAGGGTATTAAACGGTCTAACCAAATGGTGAATTTTTGACCTCTGCAAAGATGCATACAATAAACGTAAAAAATCGTCACACCCTGTATAATAATGGCTTACTGCGCATCACTTGCCTATGGAAAAAATCATTGGTTTTATTTTAACTTTGAAGGCCAATAACTCAATACACAATAAAGAAAGCGCGATAGAACATTTTTATATGAAGTACTCACATTACTTTGGTTTACACTATCAGCCCTATAATTTTTGACCTTACCTTTCCGGACACTGTATAAAATTAGGTCGTCGTATTTTGTATAGAAACTATTTGTGATAATTATTTTTGGTCGTATCTACAAAACCAGTTAAACACGAAGCCTAAATTGTTAATTAACAAAGTCTTTTTATTATTCTTAACACTTTGTATTTGCAAATACGACGTAAATTATTAATTTAAGCTTTAGGAAAATACCGTATTAAGATCTAATTTTATTAAATTTGGAAGTATGGCCATCCTAATGAGGTATTCACGTAATTTTTAATATACCGCCAATTTGTAGTAGTTAAAGGTATTGACTTTATATCTGGGTTGCTTTCCAGTGACGAAAATTTTTGTGCGTCACGCTCCAGGGCTTGAAGCTCTTGAACTGCTCTAAAAAGTTAGTCACTGGAACGCATCCTTAGACAAGAAAAGAGAGATACTTTAAGAAATTTTAAAATTTCATTGTTTTTAACATTTCTTGGCATTATAATAATAATCTCTTTTTAATATCTAATTCCATTTTAAATAAATAATTTTAAAAAACCCATCCTTAACCATAAAAAACACGTTTGAAGCACAAAAACCAGAAGAGGGGTTGGTGCATGAGGAACAAGGGGAAAGAAAAACGAAGTAGCTCAGGTGCATAACACTTTCCGGCACTGGAACGCCATAAAGTAGAACGAAATGCTCTTGAGTTACTCGGGAGCGCTCTATTTGCGTCACTGGAAAGCCACTCTGTTGTTATAAAGTACTCGTCATGAGCTTTAAAATGATGCCAGCTCTCAGTTTCACATTTATATCCGTCATTTCTTATCTATAATTTGTTTTATGTTAGGTGCGTTTTATTGCTGCTATTCCGGTTTTCTGCGGCCACCAGTTCTGCCGACTATTTTGACCGTAGAGCTGACCGTTGGTTTGGAGTGGGAAGAGAAACAGCTGTTTAAACATCAATAATTTTAAAGTTTTTCTTCTTCTAAAAGAATATTCACAAGACCCAAAATATTTATAATTTAAATTAATTTAGTTGTCCGTGTTGTGCAAACTTAATTTTTTGGTTTTAATATTATTGTTATGTGGACGCATTTTTGACCGTAGAGCTGACCGTTGGTTTGGAGTGGGAAGAGAAACAGCTGTTTAAACATCAATAATTTTAAAGTTTTTCTTCTTCTAAAAGAATATTCACAAGACCCAAAATATTTATAATTTATAGTTATTTATTAGATAAGTGAGTTATATTACATATAAGTCACGCAAGAAAAGTTTAACTCTCGAGTCCGAAGGGCGAGAGAGGTAATTTTCTTAAGTGACTTATATGTAATAACTCACGTGTCTAATACAAAATTTTATCCAACACTTACATATAATATCTACATAATTGATCAGATTTTGAGGATATAAAGTGTACTATAAGTCACTAGTGAGCTAAAGTACCCTTTAGCTCACCAGTGAATATACAAACCCGTAGTTACCAACAAAATGCATTACAACCAAACAAGCTTGCTTTCCAAAATACAAAATTTTGTTGCTGGTGTTGACAATGACAAGTAACAAATAATGGATGACGTTTTCAAATTATTTTTGATATTAAAAACGATTTATATGAAAGTCTTGGATAAAATTTTGTATTAGACACGTGAGTTATTACATATAAGTCACTTAAGAAAATTACCTCTCTCGCCCTTCGGGCTCGAGAGTTAAACTTTTCTTGCGTGACTTATATGTAATATAACTCACTTATCTAATAAATAACTATTATCCAAGACTTTCGTATAAATCGTTTTTAATATCGAAAATAATTTGAAAACGTCATCCATTATTTGTTACTTGTCATTGTCAACACCAGCAACAAAATTTTGTATTTTTGGAAAGCAAGCTTGTTTGGTTGTAATGCATTTTGTTGGTAACTACGGGTTTGTTTAGTAAACCACTTTGTAGACAAACATAAAAATGCTTTGCGAAATGGAAAATTGTGAAGTTCCTGCGGAAATTTTGGAAGAAGCTGCGGTAGCGACATGCAGTTTAATTCCAGAGAAGTCAAAACTAACGTACAATAAAGCATTTGAAGATTTTGAAGCATGGAGGAAAAGGCGAGGAGTTGGTACTATAAATGAAGATGTTATTATGGCTTACTTTCTGTTTTTATCGAAAAAGTTGCTCCCTCATCAATGTGGACCAAGTATTCAATGATAAAAACGACCTTAAAAGTATATAAGAACGTGGATATAGGGAGGTATGGAAAAGTTGTCGCTTATTTGAAGAGCAATTCAAGAAATTTCAAACCGAAAAAGGCAAAAATTCTGGAGAGGCAATACATCGAAAAATTTTTGGCTGTGGCACCTGATGACGAGCACTTAATGTCAAAGGTATGAATTTACTTTAGTTTCTGGTATTAAATATTTATCTGTTCGGATTTTTATAGGTTGCATTGATATTGGGAATCGCTGGTGCATGCCGTTGTGACGAACTAACTCGCTTAAGTATTAAAGATATAGTAGATAAAGGCCAGTACATATATGTTTCTATACCTGATACCAAGACGAACAAATCGAAAAGCTTTACAATTTTAAAAGAAGGATTTTTGGTAAATGTGCTTGAATTATTTAGAAAATATGTGTCCCTAAGGCCAGAGAACACGCCTCACAAAAGATTTTTGTCAACTTTCAAAAAGGCAAATGCACTAGGCAATGCGTGGGAATAAATAAAATTTCGAAAATTCCGAGAGTAGTTGCTCATTATTTGCAACTACCTGATGAAATCTTATATAGTGGTCATAGCATGCGGCGTTCTTCAGCGACACTTCTAGTCAACGCTGGGGCCGATATCACCAACCTTAAACGCCATGGCGATGGCGGGTGGAAGTCTTCTACCGTGGTAGAAGGATATTTAGAAGATTGCATCTCTAACAAGTTTGAGATTGCAAGACAAATACAGGGTGAAGAGCGCACCAAGGCAAGTACTAGTGCTGAAAGACTTCCTGAAGAACACTCCGCACAATGTAACGTTGTCCAAGATAAATCTAATATAACAATTACTGTTAATATAAACACGAATAAATTGTAGTATAATATATTAGATGTTTTATGTTATTTTTTAATTGTGAAATGTTGGAAGTAATAATGAATTAGTATAAGTCACTAGTGAGCTAAAGTCTATAATTCACTAGTGAGCTAAAGGGTACTTTAGCTCACTAGTGACTTATAGTACACTTTATATCATCAAAATCTGATCAATTATGTAGATATTATATGTAAGTGTTGGATAAAATTAATTTAGTTGTCCGTATTGTGCAAACTTAATTTTTTGGTTTTAATATTATTGTTATGTGGACGCTTTTTTACAATTGAAATTTCATTTTTCCTCCAAACCGTTCGGTTGCTAGTAGTTTTTTTACTCGGAAGACTGTTGTATTAGTAAAGTCCTCATTTTTTTATGAAAAAATAACAAACAATTAAAAGGTTGGGAGGGGAGTCCTAAAGCACTGTATAATATAATATATGTTTGAACGTTGCGGGTTTTCGGCCCTCTTTCTTAGAAACAGTTAAGCATATAGAAAAAATAGCAAATTATACGCTCTACAATAATTTTAATTATACTAATGAGAGCAATAGAAACGATAATCACGAAAAACCGATATTTTTACGTTTGACTTTAAAGAACTAACGACGCATACACGTCATTTTCTTCTTGACACGTCTTTTAGAACGCCAAAAGGAAGATGAATACGGATTTCCAGCTTATTATCTTTCATTTCGAGGTAAAGTGGTAATATGACTGAGCTAAACGCCAATGTCCGATACTATATTTTGGCCACTATAATTTGATAATGAATACCTAGTACTGTAGTTTTAAACCAATAAAATTATTTTTTTTATTGTGGTAACTAGGGTTACAGACTTTTAAACCAATGAAATACATTTTTGTACAGGTGTTTTTCTCAATTTTTTACATTTTAACAGGGACAAATTTGCTAAATTGTTATGAAATTTTTATTTACCTTTTTATAAATGTCTTACAAGATAAAAGCTTTTTAAGTACCTGTTCCTTATTATTGAACCGAAAATTTACTTAAAATCAACAAAATACGAAACACACTTTATAAATGCTTGCTTTTATTGTAAAAAAGGTTATAACACCTAATATTTTAATAGCGGTGTTAAATAATTTGACAGTCTTCAAACCAAACACGGCCACACAACAAAATAAGGACCAAAACTCAGAGCGTTCAGAGTAATTATTTCAAAAGTCACGAAAAAATGGGTGATGCTTTTCGTGATTAACAATTTTTTTTAATTTTTGTTTTCTTTCGGTTCCGCAATTATATTATAAACAGTTTTCGTTAATTTAATGTTGTTTTGTTAGTGTTTTTTAGTTGTATTTTTATTCTATTTTATTCCTTTCACTCTGTTAAAGGTATATCAGTTTTTAAATGCAGCATTGCTAAATTTTTCTTTCTCCCAAAATGGTTAAACAAATGAGAAGATATTTATCTCTATTTTAGACAAAAGTGATTTGTACAATGTATGTTTTTTAGCCTACATCATGCAAGAAAATTATCTTACATTTTCTTCAAACAAACTTTAAACATAATATCTCCTAAATCAACATTTTCGACTAACTGGGTTTTTAAATTGTACGGAAAAAATGACAAAGGCTAAACTATACAAAAAATATAGTAAAATATCATAAGTACCGTTACAAAATTTTACCGCCACCACTGTATGATCGCGTAACTAAAATGTAAATATTTTGGCAAGAACACGCCATAAATGACAATTCTCCTATAAAGAACAATAAATTTCTACTTTAAACAGCGAACGTGTTGTATTTAATTATTGTGCAATGCAGCAAAATTCAATAGAGCTCTTATATCGAAAGACTGGTCAAAATGGGGGCAATTATTAAAAGCACTACCTAATTTTTTTAATATCCATACAAATATTCATTTTAATTTTGGTAAATAAAAATGAAGTTTAATTAAATAACTTATAAACTTAAAATGGTCCGTGAGCCAGCGACTGATTTTCGTAACCTATTTCCTCTCAGTACATAGTAACTAATAAAATGCGTCAAGAGGGTTGTACATAAATTGTTGTGAGCGTTAGCTGCAGTGCCACTGTTGAAATAATACAGTGTGCTTCAAAGAAAAAAATCATATTAAATTTGTGTTTTTAAAATGGAACACCCTGTATATTAGTTTAGTTTGGGATTGTAGAAATTAAAATAACCTAAATTAATAATAATAATAATAAATAAATATATCTTACCCTACTTGGACTTGACTTTGTATATTATAATAGATTGCTGAAATAATAACTGTACCATCACCTACATTTAAATTTTTTACTAAAAACAATACAGGTGTCCAGAAATTAATATAATAATAAGTATTAGTTTCTGGATAAAAATTAAATGTAGGTAATTGTACACTTAATTTTCTAGCAATCTAACATAATATAAAAAGTCAAGCGTAAGTAAGGTAGGATAAATTAAAATTTTGTTTTTGTCATGTTTTTTTAAAAATCCCAAATATCTTAAAAACCTTTTAGTTTTGGTATAGAGATCGCTGATAAAAATTACACTATTTTTACTCCTACAATCCAAAAATAAACTAATATACATGGTGAATCATTTAAAAAACACAAGTTTAATATGGATCTTTTTTCTGGAGCATCCTGCACAATTCCACTATCGGAGACGCAGCTGATGCTCACAACGATTCATGTACAACCATTTTGAAGCATTTTACGAGTTATAGACTAAAAGGAAATAATCTATTAATTTTAAAAATAATGCGTAATTAATTTAATACATATTTTTATGTCCAAAGATAAAAAAAAGATAATTTCATACGCTGCACGCATTCTTGCATCCACCGCCGTCGCACATGTCTCTGGTATAAATAACCCTTCAGCCATGAAGGTGACTGGAGATGCTTACCAGTTTAAACGTTTTACATTTTTAAATATGTTAAGACTATGGAAGTCAAAAAACTCCTTTTACTCATTCCACATGTCTATTATATTCAAACAAACAAGATACTTATTTTTATAATAGGCAGCGTCCACAATAGAAGAAGATAAATACTCACATAGCTGTACCTATGTATGTATATAAATAATAGGATATACAGGGTAGCTCTAAAAGGTGCGGAAAAAATGCTACCACAAATTCCTAAGGGCTATTATGACCATCTAAACCAACTTCATGATTTCGAAGATACAGGGTATTAAAAATTTAATTTGGTTTTAGTTTTTTTATAAATAATTTGGTGAATAAAACATATATTTATACAATTTTTGGTTAGAGGGGATTTTGGTAGATGGTAGAGAAGCTTTCCTCTCCTGAGGAGGTACCACTCCACCCATCTGTTAAAGGACCCGTGAAGTCTTAACGGACGTTTCGGGTTCTGGCTTAGTGAGTCAGTTTTCCTACTTTTTTCTTGTTCTTTTTTTCCTTTTAACCCAAATTATGTAAAAATGATGGCGGCGCACCCGGAAGTAATGTTCCGGAGGTAAAATACCCCCATTCGGATCTCCGGGCGAAGAATACATCCGGGGGTGCATCATCGAGAAGTCTAATTTCTTTTGCAAATATTTGTTTGCTTAACACCAATATAAGCTCCATTCACCATAAACTTCAGTCATCTAAGCATCACATACTGTTTCTAACGGAAACTTGAATAAGTTTTAAATCTTCAACCAGCCAGCCACCTTCTGTTTCCAGGCTACGAACTTATTTTGTCTTTTAAACCACATTGTGGCGTATGTGCTTACGTTCGCAACGATCTGGCTTGTGCTTGAGTTTTCAATCTTGAATCGGGTTGGTCCGATATCCTTTGGCTCAAACTTTTCCTTAGGTCTTTTACCAAATTCATCTGCTGTTTGTATCGGTCTCCATCTAATAATTGCTGTGTCAAATTCTTTGACTTCCTTTCAACAAAGATCGATAACATAATTTCTCAGTTTTCAACGGTCAAAGTAATCGTGCTTGGCGACTTTAATTTTCATAATAAGGATTCGCTAGGCTCTTCAAAAACTGACCCTCAAGGTAGAGCAGCCGAAATCTTTGCAGTCAGTAACTCTCTTACCAACCTTACCATCGAACCCACCAACCCTAATCATAGTTCAAATCCACTAGATCTCTTTCTTACCTCCAACCCGAACTCTATCAAGCATCTGTCACAGCTCCCTGGGTCGCTTAGACCATGGCTTAGTTACTTTATCTTACCTCTCACATCCCGAGGTAAATGAATGCATGCAACCACGCACCGTATGGCACTAGAACTCAGCCGACTGGGCCTGAGGGACTTCTTTGCCACTTACCCTTGGGATTCCATCTGCTTTTCTTCTTACGATTCTTCCGAAATATGCAGGCAACTGATTGAATCAATTTAATTTGGCATTAAAACCTATATTCTCCACACCATCAAGAACCTCAAATCATCCAACAACAAACCCTGGTTTTCTAAATCTTGTGATAAAGCTAGACTTCTAAAAATTCAGGCTCACAAAAAGTTTCTACAAAATCTTAGTCCAGAAAACCGATCGGCTAGCATTAAAGCAAGAAAATACTAGAATTAAACAATCTCAGAAGCCTAAGACTACTTCGATAATCGAATAAAAAACAAGTTTCTTTCTTACTCAAATGGCGGTAAATTTTTCTTGTCCTTTGCAAAAAACATAAGTAGGAATTTTTGTAACAGTTCTATTTCACCACTAACGTTGGAAAAAACTATTTCTACAGCTAAAGGAAAGGCAAAACTATTTACTAAATAATTTGCTGCAAATTAAACCCTTGACCGTCCCGTAAATCATCCAATTCCAGATATTGCTCCAGTTCCCTATAGAATTCTTGATATTATTTTCAAGGTAAAACACATCAAGCGTATTACTCCTTATCTTTACACCAAGAAGTCGTCTGGGCTGGATGGCACACTACAGTTGTTTTAAAAGAATGTGCCCCAGAACTTGCGCACATCTTGACTTGGCCCTTTCGAATTTCTTACGACACAGGTATTTTTTCGAAAAGCTGAAAAGCTGCACATATTCAACCTATTCCCAAGAAAGGATCTAAATCTCACACATTAATTTTACTTCTATCAGTTCTTTGTAAAGTAATGGAGACATTTATTAATTTACAAATCCTTTAGTATTTAAAAAAACACAAAATTTTGCATGACAGGCAGTGTGGATTCCGCCACAAAGATCTACAGCAGATCTTGTTTCCTTTGTAACACACTGCTGGAATAAATATCCTAATTTTCTAGGTTAGTCCCAGATCGTAGCTCTTGATATATCCAAAGCTCTTGACAAGGTTTGACATGACGCGCTACCTAATAAACTTCCCTCCTATGGTCTTTTAAATAAACTCTGTACTTGGCTCTCTAGTTATTTTTCTAATCGACGTATATCAGTAATTGTGGATGCTCATTCTTCAAGCTTTTACCAAGTAAATGCTGAAGTGCCTTAGTGGTCAGTACTGGCACCAATATTGTTTCTTCTTCACATCAACGATCTTCTCTCGGCTACAACTACTTCCATTCATAGTTTTGCCGACGATAGTACCGTTCACTCCTGTTTTTAGGTTCCTAAACCAATCTCTAGCATACGCAGGGTGATGCAGATATCTCTTTTACATGACCCTAATTTAATATTGAGCATGGCGTCCCCCACAACCCTTAGCATTCTTGATTTCCGAACTTTCCACGTTTTTTAGAGTTTCTAGAATGTGGAACCTGCTGCCCGCGGAGGTCTATCCTTTCCCCCTAAATGTTCAAGTATTTAAGTCCCGTGTCAACAAAGTCCCTCTTACCTCGCTTAAAGGCTCCGCCAAACCAACGCGAATTATTCGCAGCGGATTTGCAAGGAAAAATTCGCAGCAAAAGTCGTGGCGGAATTCGATCGCACTATAATATACGTAATATTATCAGGATTGAAAACGTTGAATATTGTTGCTAAAAACGAAAATCAAATAATAGGTACTTTATACTCAAAAAATGTATTTATCATCGGATGAAGAAGAAGCACATGTGTTACTTGCACTGGAGGAAGGCACAAAAATATTTTGATGGATCTTTAAAAAAATTATGTTATATTGGCTTTAATACAGTTCCATAACAAAATTAATTTTAAAAATAAATAAATTGAGGTTATGTTTATAACTTTGTAGGTTGTGCATTTTTATTTTCACATAAGAAATAAAATAAGAGTTAACTTTTGTGAGGTTACTTTATTTTATGTTATTTGTCTGTACAAATGTCTTACGTTGATTGAGTATATTAAATTCATGTTAATTTTATCTTATTTTATGTTATTTCTGTGTATGAACCCTACTTTAGGTACAACAAATAGTAATATTTACTATTTTCGCCTATTTCTTTTTCTATTTTTCGAAAAATTTTATTATTTTCATGGAAAAGATCATACAGTATCGGTTTTTTTACCAGTTCAATAATTTTTTAAATTTTGAAATATTTGCTTCCTTATACACGGCAAAGTGACTGCAAATCTAAAAAAAAACGCTACTGAGAGCAAACTCTCAATTCGCAGACAATTCGCAGTCTAAACGAAAAATCGCGCAAGTCTGAATTTGCATATTTACCGCAATGCAAACAATATGATGCGAATCGCAAGCGGGGCGAAATTTCGTAGGTGCTGCGATTTTTCCGCGTTGGTTTGGGGATCCTCAAGACACCCACGTTATTATTTAGGCTTTTAGCCTTCGTGGATTGTTTAAAGATGAAAAAAGTAAGAATCTGCTATCAATTATATTGTAAACTAGTGGGTGCCGCTGCGGTATCTTGTACACATTAAAAACAAAATAGCTTGTTTGAGCCAGGCTGTATGTTACAATAATATAAAAATTCTTATTTTTTTAAACATATTTTACATAAAAAAAGATTCCAGAATTAACCCTTTTACAAATAACCATCTAATTCTTAAACACCCTGAATTGCTAAGACCTGACCATACAGGGATTTTTTTTTAAATTCAGATATCTCAAAAACGGCTGCTTACCAAGTACACCTTTTTATGAAAACTATGTTAAAGAATAAGATTTTTTGTCTAAAAGTTACATACAGAGTGGCTTAAAAAGGTTGTTTCGTTTTTAATTTGCAAAATTTATTTTTTTACTTTACAAAACCCGCTCTAGCCGACAAAGCACCTAAATTTAACAAAATTATTTATTTAAAAGTAAAACCAATGTAAGATGGGCGGGTCGTGTGATGGCCCTGGTGTGTAAAGCGGGTGGGGTGGGAACGTGGTCTTAAGTTGTCGCATATAGGACCATGGTTCGGAACCTACGTTAAGCTGTAGGTCTCGTCTGGCTGACATTACCCAGATGTAAAATGACAAGGCGCACAATAAGCCGAGCGGCTTCAGTGCATAGGTTATCCCTCCCCTATTCTAAGATCTTTTAAGGTCTAAGTTGGGTTAGATTGTCATATTTTAACCTGAGGAATTTGTGGTAGCATTATTTCCGCACCTTTTAGGGAGACTGTGTATAGAATGCTAGCTGTATATAAAATTTATTTAGAATGAGTTTACTGTATATATAGTGTGGACAGAAATAGTCCCCCTGCTAACTTTTGAACGCCTAATTGTTTCTTTATAAATTTTGGGTATGACTAATGGAAGGACATAAACTACATTTTGACGTAAAAATAATAATTGGAACAATCAAGATGGCGGATGGGCGCCCTCTTAGGAAAACAAATTAAATGAAAAGAGGGGTCTTATAGTACATTATTTTAAAGCTCTGACGAGTACTTTACAACCCTAGAATATAAAGTCAATACCTTCACCCACTACAAAATACTTTATAAATTACCTAAATACCTGATTTGGATGGCCATATTTCCGAAATTAATAGAGTTAGATGTACTTAATAATGTTTTTCTTAAAGCTCTTTTAAGTCTTTTTAATGGTAATATCATATACAGGGTGCTTTCATAAAAAATATCTACTTTTTGTCTTACCCTGTTTATTATTATCAGTATCACCATTAAAAGATCGTTTCAAGAGCTTTAAGAAAATACCACATTAAGTATATCTAACTCTATAAGTTTCGGAAATATGGCCATCCAAATCAGGTATTTAGGTAAATTTAAGCTACCGCCATTTTGTAGTAGGTGAAGGTATTGACTTTATATTTTAGGGTTGTAAAGTACTCGTCAAGAGCTTTAAAATGATGTGCCACAAGACCCCCTTTCCATTTAATTTTTTGTTCTAAGATGGCGCCCGTCCGCCATCTTGTTTGTTGCAACTATTATTTTTACGTCAAAATGTAGTTTATATGCCTCCATTAGACATACCAAAATTTATAAAAAAAATTAGGCGTTCAAAAGTTAGCAGGGGGACTATTTATGTCCACACTGTATATAAAAAGATACATTTTCTTTTCTGACAGCCTATTAGGATTAGCATACCTTATTCACCAAGCTCTGACAAATATTTATCAGCCCTAATAGCCTACTTTTTAGAGCTTGGTGAATAAGGCAGTTATAGAACATTCGCATTCAGTGTGTCCCAGGATAGGTGTTACAAGAGGTCAAATGGACCAAAATTATTTGAATATTTAAACGAAGTTTTGGAAAAACCTGTCGCATGGTCCAAAATTTAGAAATACAGAAAGTTTTACTTTTTTTACAGGGCGAGTTATAACTGAACACATAAAAAATGCCCAGGAGTAAATTACTTTTACTTTTTAAAATAGAACAAAATTGTATAAATAAATGGTATAGATGTTAGAATAATATTGTGTGGTCTATATTAAAATAGTAATCTAAGAACCTTTGTTTCCTCTTATTAATTCTGAGTGTATCACGTCTGCCGTATCGGTGATGTCACCGTCGGCGACAACTGAGAGAGTCATTGATAAGCTAATGTCTTTAGGATAAACAAGTTGCCTGAATTTCATTTTCCAAAGCAGTATTTTAAATAAACAACGGTGTTAGCCTGTTATGAAAGATAGACTGTTTTAAAGACGTACGTTGATAAAAATATTGGTTGGCGTGAATATTGTTAGCAGTTAGAGAATCGACCTGATTATCGGCGGTCGACATTTTTTGTATTGATTCTTCATATTTTTGTGAAATAAAGTGGTGTTTCAACGAAAATCGGTGTATTATTTAAACATTAGATAACATCAGAAGTGGGATTATACCGGGTGTTCGACCAGCATCGGCCAGTGACATTTTTTTTTTTGTTTGTGACTATATAGTTGAAAGTGACTATTCTTTAATTGAGAAAATGTCGATGAACGAGGGACATAATTCGGCAGTTTCTGAACCTGAGGTAGTGCAAAATGACAGTGAATCTGTGCAAGTGCCGAGTGAAAGCAGTATAATAGGATCTACACTGCTCACTATGCAGGCAACATTGCAGACTTTGGTGTCCGAGATGGCTATTTTAAAATCAACGTCCAGTATTCCACCTGAACCACCAGTTGTAAGTAATGCAAATCACTTACCCGTAACCGTTTGCACTGAGGTAAGGGAACCTTTCAATTTTAATTTCACTGGCTTTGACCCAAATAAAAGCAATTATCCAGCTGAAGAATGGTTAAATGAAGTAAACAGGATAAGAGTTAAATACAGGGTGGATGATTGTTTAGCTATAGTAAAGGCTGGGCAGGCACTTCGTGGCGAGGGTCGTCGATTTTATGAAGCATGGGCTCCCTTATCTGGTACGTGGGACTCTTTTCAAGAAGACTTTCTCACTGCATTTCCTGACCATGAATCATGGGCGAGCAAGTTTAAGAAGGCTTATGAGGTGAATTGTTCGCAGTTCGAGACTTTCAGTGAGTACGCTAGAATTAAAATAAGAGACTTATATCGATTTCATTCGGAATTACCTTGGGAGAAAGTGCTGTCTATTGTAGTCGAGGGTATTAATTCAAATTTTATTTTTGAAAGTGTCCGTGTACAAAATCCTTCAAATTTGGCCGAATTAATGTTAATTCTAAGAAGACACGAATCATTAAAACGAAAAGCTTCAACAGATCGAAAGTATGCTGATAACTTATCACCGTTCAAGCAACGTCGTCGGGATTTTGTTTTTTCTGGTGAATGCCATCATTGTGGAAAAACTGGTCACAAAAAGGAAGATTGTCGATCTTTACAATTTGAAAACAAAATAAATAACTAAATTGTTAAATCCACAGCTGCCGAATGTACATTTTGTAAGAGAATAGGGCACAATGAAAATGATTGTTGGAAAAAGAATGGAAAACCTAAAGTTTTATGTGCTAGTTTGAGAAGATGCACTATCACGCCAAAAGCCACTATTCTGTTTGGTGACAGAGCTCAGTCTTTTTCATACCTAGTAGATAGCGGTGCTGATTTGTCTATTTTACACGAACATGTAATTCATAAAGTAAATGGCAATATGGTATCTCATAGTGTAACCCTCTCAGGACTTGGTAGCAAGGCTGTTCCCATTTTGGGAAAATGTGTTTTGTTAGTGGTTCTTCAAGAAGCTACGGTTGAAGTGGATTTTCTGGTAGTACCTGATTTCACAATTCCTGAAGTTGATGCTCTCATAGGTTGGGATGTTATTAGCCGCCCAGGTTTAGAAATTGTCCGTCGAAGCCATGGAATCGATCTTCGACTTAGTATCAACGTTCAGACTATGACATGTTCATTATCAACAATTGAAGTGTCAGGATTGGACGAGCGACAAACTCTCGTTTTGAATAATATTTTGGAAAAGGCAAGAAATGCAGCGCCATCGGTAGTTACTACAGGCAAATTGCAAATAAAGCTAAAGGATGACATTCCAGTAGCTTTTCGACCTCGTCGCTTAGCTTATACTGAACGGGTCCAGCTCAAGAAGATAGTGGATGATTTATTAAAAGAAGGAATTATACGAGAAAGCACATCACCGTATGCAAGTCCAATTGTATTGGTTCAAAAGAAAAATGGATCTTTGAGGTTAGATTTAACCTTAAAAGATCACCAGCAAAACTGTTTCAAGTTGGTGATAAGGTAGTAGTTGCAAATACTCAAGTTTCTGGAGGAAAGTTAAAACCAAGATTTGACGGTCCATATGAAGTAATTAACTTACTTGATAATGAGAGATATGTGCTAAAGAGAGCAAATAATAGAAGTAAAGTCACGAAAACAGCAACACATGAACATTTGAGGAAATGGCCGGAAGGAGGTCAAGCCTGCTAACGTTCATTTAAAGTTTGAACCTTAACTGGTTGATTATTTTTAAAGTTTGAACCTTAACTGGTTGATTATTTTTAAAGTTTGAACCTTAACTGGTTGCTTATTTTTAAAGTTTGAACCTTAACTGGTTGATTATTTTTAAAGTTTGAACCTTGACTGGTTGATTATTTTTAAAGTTTGAACCTTAACTGGTTGATTATTTTTAAAGTTTGAACCTTAACTGGTTGATTATTTTTAAAGTTTGAACCTTAACTGGTTGATTATTTTTGAAGATTGAAATTTAAATAGTTGATTATCTTTATACACATATTTTTTATTTTTTTTTTGTTTTGTGTTTTTGTTTTGTCTGTTTGGTTGTTTTGTGACTTGTGCGTGGGCGCACAATTTGCAGGATGGCCGTGTTAGAATAATATTGTGTGGTCTATATTAAAATAGTAATCTAAGAACCTTTGTTATTGTTTCCTCTTATTAATTCTGAGTGTATCACGTCTGCCGTATCGGTGATGTCACCGTCGGCGACAACTGAAGAGTCATTGATAAGCTAATGTCTTTAGGATAAACAAGTTGCCTGAATTTCATTTTCCAAAGCAGTATTTTAAATAAACAACGGTGTTAGCCTGTTATGAAAGATAGACTGTTTTAAAGACGTGCGTTGATAAAAATATTGGTTGGCGTGAATATTGTTAGCAGTTAGAGAATCGACCTGATTATCGGCGGTCGACATTTTTGTATTGATTCTTCATATTTTTGTGAAATAAAGTGGTGTTTCAACGAAAATCGGTGTATTATTTAAACATTAGATAACATAGATAATTAAATTTTATGTTAAAATTCGAAGTTAAAGCATGAGAGTAAAAAAATTTTAATTGTCAATTTTTTACTTTACACATTACAACTTAAATAATGGGCTAGAGAGAGCAAAATTTAAAAGAAAGTTTATTTTTATTATTTTTTTTTATTTGCTGCCTTAAGCCAAGTATTTTAAAAAGTGTTAATGTGTCTTGTAAAAAATTGTCATTTTTTTTACTTTAATTCTTTAACTTTGATTTTTGACATAAAATTCATTTCTCTTTAACATTTACTTATACAATTTTCTCGTACTATTAAAAATAATAGTAATTTACTCTTGGTCGGTTTTCATATTTTTAGTTATAACTCGCCCTGTATATTACCAATCGGAGTTAAATCTTTTATTTATTAGTCTTGGACCATGCGACCAGTTTTCCCAAAATTTCGTTTTAAAATTCAAACATTTTTGGTCCATTGGTCTTTTTGTAACACCTATCCTGAGACACACTGTATAGACTCTAAATCATTATGTATTAAATATTCATGCAAGATATTAATAGGTGTCTTACCTTTTTATAGGGTTTTTGTTCATAGGCTTTATCACTCCAAACATCCTCCATATTATAAAAGTCATCCGCGCCATAATTATCAAATCCACCCATATGGTTTTTATTTAATTCATTTAGCATGTCTTCTGTTAGAGGCGCCGGACTTTTTTCGAACTTTTGTGTCGATTTACGAGCTAAAATGGAATAAACTATATAATTAAATACAGATAACTTACATTTTTTAAAAATATTGGTTAACTAAAAAAATATAATAACCAAAATACATTTAAATATGTTAAGGGTTTTTTTTTATATTTTGACACCCATTTGCAACAATATACGAACCTAACGAATAAACATCAAACAAATTTAAAAAATTTTGTGTGGATGTCAAAATAATAATGAAAACCCTGTACAGGTAGAATGCATTTTTTAAAGTTCGTATCTCTGATTAAAAGCCTTAAGAGCAATTAGTCGGTTATGTCGTTATATTATACAACGGTTATGTCTTCAGATGTGTAGGCCTCACCATAAACGCCTGTAGAAATATTAGTGTGGTATTGGGTTACATGTAACTTATCCAGAAGAAAAGTGTCACAACTTAAAAAACAACTTTGTTCAGGAAAAAATAAAAATATTTTTTTAGATCATAGTTAAGCTGTTTTAAATAGTAAATCTAAACATTTGTCAATTTTAAAGGAAGATCATAAATAAGGAACTTTTTTATTGTGTTAGTAGGAAATAAAGATTTTTGGAGCCAATTTAACAACATACCTAAAATTATGTATTTTTGAGTTCTATCACTTTTCTTCAGGATGAGCGATGTACCCAAAATTTTTGACGTTTAACTCATTTTTACTACAACTATTGACTTACTAAATGTAGCAAAAACAAAGGCAACATAAAATAATCCTAAAGGAATCTAATTTACCTTCTAATTTACCTATCACTTTTAGCTAAATTACTAGTATAAGTACAGGGATTGCAACAAAAGTATGCAATTAAAACTTTGTTTAAGAAACTTCCGAGTTATTTTAATATTATGAGTAATATTACCACTACCATACCCTGTACCTTACCTATGATGGCGTAATTACTAAATTAAGACAATAATACAGTCCAACTTAAGTAAATAATTTTGTACTTACCACTGTTACTCCAAAAATAATAACAAATAAAAGAGACGCTAGTCCAATTACTATGACAGCAATTGCCCACTGAGGTAAAAGAATATTATCCTCTGCATAGTTAATGGTGGGATAGGAGTTCTTTGGTATTACTGAAAAAAATAGTAATGGATTCATTTAAAACTGAGTAATAAATTACAATTTTGTGTATAATTATACAGGGTGCTTCATTAGTGCGTCGGGCTTCTACAGCGCCTTAACTATGAAAGTTAGAGATTTTGTTTACAGTGGTTTATAAATAAAAGATAAAAGTCTATTTTTGGAAAATATTTTGTTTATATACAGGGTACTCAAATTTGATCAATTTTTTTAAATGGAACACCCCAAATATTTTTACATATTTGGGAGTCCTTTAGGTTGGTCTATACATGTGTATAATGTTAAACTTATTTAATTATTAGTTAAAAAAAAAAATCTTAAACAAATATGAAAAAACATATTTAAAGGAAAAAATTTCCTCAAGTCAATGAAAAGGTTACTGTCGCCAAAAAAGAGTTAAATCTGATTGTAGAGGGTCAAAAGATACCCTTCTATAATTTTAAGCTAATTTTGACATACAGGGTGCTCAAAAATCGCCTCCCAATAGTGAAAAATTCAATCGGTTTTTTCTCGGTTTTTAAATGGAACACCCTGTATATTATTATAAAGTCTAAAAAGCTTTAGTAAATAAACAATTTTGGTAATAGACTCAAAGTCTCTATCTGTCTTTAGTTTTGTGTTACTTACACGTATTTAAAATTCACCCTTTAAAAATATTTTTACAATTATTATTAATTTAAAAAATAATATTAATTTAAAGTTTTAAGGCACCATATTTTATACTTTATAAGTGAATATAACATGTCTTGTTAAGATATTCCAAATGATTTCCTTAAAAACTCTCATATTCAGAATATCTTTCTTTGCGCCTACTAAAAAGTTCATAGTAGGCTTAAACAGATTTTTGTTTAAACAACTTTGGCAGTTTCAAAGTGTCAAGTATTATTTATTTGCTTGCTGTTGTACTTACTTTCTTTGGTGATTATACATATGGAGTTTAGTAAAGATGAGTTGGTTGATATGGTTTTTGCACTTGGTGAAAGTGAAAAAAAATGTTTTCTGACTAGCAGGAATTACGCGGTTCGTTTCCCAGAGAGAAGAGCTCCTGACGAAAAGTGTTTTAGGAGACTTTTTGCAAGATTTGATGAGACGGGAAGCGTTTCTTATATGGATTGTGGAGGGAGGATAACCGTCTTTTATGGCGGACAAGTTGAAAAAGTGGCAATCGGAATGTACCAAATTGGGATGGCGCCACAGTAGCCAGTGGAGAGATTTTGGTATTTTTTTCCTTTTTTATTTTGTATATATCTGTCCTTTTTTATTTTGTATCTCACTCTAATAATTCATGCTCATTGGTTAAAAAAATCTCCTCTGACTACTGTGGCGCCACCTTAAGTTGCACCTTTGGACGGACACTTTTTAAAACATTCAGATAGTTATCCTCCCCTCCACCATCCATAGTTTCCTATAAGAAAGAAACTCGGTCAAAATCCGCTACTAACGAGGAAAATGAATTGCTTGTGTTGTTATCAGTAACTGAAAATCCTCATGTAAGCCAAAGACAACTGGAGGAAACAACAGGAATAAGCGATACGTCAGTGCAGCGAATTTTAAAAAAGAACAACTTTCCACTTAACAGATTTATTACATGAATGAATCCTATTACTAAGTACAAAAAGTAGAAAAAAAAACAGAAGGTTAAAAGTTATTAAACAATCAAAACAACAGAAAATCACAGTATATCTCTAATTCTAGCCTTAAATCTGTTATAACTATCACTAAATACATCTACACTATTTTGGATTTTATTATAGATTCTACATATATTGTACAATGGAGATCCTAACTGACTATTGTTATTGGCTACACTAGGCATATAAAAAGTTACTGGATTTCTAGTATTGTAAATGGGGGTATTAAAAGTGAGATTTGTTAAAAATGTCGTATCATTAAAAAGTCCATTTACTGTCTTATGCAAGTAGAGCATGCAAGATATCTGTCTGCGTTTTTCTAAGGATTCCAAATGATATCTGTCACAAAGGGAGGATGATGGTATAGTAAAATCATAAATGCCCACTTCTCTAAAGTAAATGTATCGGGTCATTTTATTTTGTATCCTTTCAAGAGAATATTTGTGACATTCATAATAAGGACACCAAATTATACTCGCGTATTCCAAAATGCTTCTTACATAAGATGTATACAATTGTCTTAAACACTCAGAACTTCTAAAATCTCTTGTATTTCGCACAATAAAACCATACATCCTGCAAGCTCTACCCGCCACATCAGCAATATGTAAATTAAAGTTTAACTTTGAATCAAAAATTACACCCAGATCCTTTATTTGTGACACTCTAGATAGAGGAGAGCCCTGAACAGTGTATGGAAAAATTATTGGTGTTAATTTTCTTGTATATGTAAGAACCACACATTTTCTTATATTAAAATAAAGCTTATTGTCTAAGGACCAATCGGAAATGTTGTCTATATCTGCCTGTAGTTTATTGCAGTCTTCATAATTTTTTATCTCATAATAGATTTTTAGGTCGTCAGCAAAAAGCAAGCAAGAGACATTTTTTACCACTGTAGTGACACTATTTATGTACAGAAGAAATAACAGAGGGCCAAGATTGGATCCCTGTGGTATGCCTGACGTCGGTTTAAATGTATTCGACTTGTAACCCTTTATAAACACATTGTGCCGGCGATTATGGAGATATGATTCCTGCAAATTTAATTAAGCTAGGATGAAAACCAAATTCTTTATCCAATTTATCAAATTAAGATCGTCAAAGCGAATCATAAGACAGAATTGATCGTCAACATCAATGGTCCGTAAATGTTTGGGGCGGGATTGTTGGAGAAATATAATAGGCCCACATTTCTTTGAAGGTCATTTAAATGGCGCTATGTATTTGGAGTTTTGCAGCACGAATTACCAAGGCTATTGGCTCATCTGCCCCCCACAGATCCGAAACAGAATGTGGCTCCAACAAGATGGAGCACCACCTCATTTTTCACGGGATGTTATAAAACCATTTGAATCAAAATTTTGGCAATAGGTGGATTGGAAGAAACGGGCCGATTCAGTGGCCACCCAGATCACCGGACCTGACGAAGCTTGACTTTTTTCTTTGGGGTTATGTTACAAGGGCAAGGTATATCAGGATCCACCAACAACTGTGATGAATATGCAAGATAGAATAAGGGCAGGCATTTGGTCAGGTTTCTCCGCAAATGCTGCGTGAAGTGGAAAGAAACTTTGAACGGCGTGTTAATTTATGCTTAGACCAGAACGGGAAGGCATTTTAAACATTTATTTTAGTTGGTTATTATTACAGTATTTTTGATTTTTTTTAGCAAATAAATTAAATTATTACCTAAAAATAATTTTAAAGGGCGATATGTGTAAGTAACACAAAAATAGGGACAGATAGAGACTTTGGGTCTATTACCAAAATTGTTCACTTACTAAAGCTTTATTAGACTAAATAATAATATACAGGGTGTTCCATTTAAAAAACGAGGAAAACCGATTGAATTTTGACTATTGGGAGGTTATTTTTGAGCACCCTGTATGTTGAAATTGGCCTAAACTTATAAAAGGGTTTTTTAACCTTCACAAATTAGATTTAACCCTTTTTTGGAGACAGTAACCTCTCTACTGACATGGGAATTTTTTTCCTGTATCGAAGTTTTTTCATATTTTTTTAAGAAAATTCTAATTTTCTTAAAACTAATAATTTAGCGTATTACAACTGCATTCGGTTCTTCAACAGTCTGCCAAATCATGTTAAAATTATAGATAATACTGGTAAATTTAAGAAAATTGTCTTTAAACTATTACTAGAATTAGAACCTTATAACTTAGATGAATATTTTAGAAGTCTTAGTAAAAAATTTAAGTATCATTATGTAATTTGACACTATTTCATTTTATGTAAAACATAATTTTGAAATAAAGAGTATTATTATTATTATTATTATTATTATTATATTATTATTATGAAAAGGCAGTAACAGAAAAACGCAATTTGACATTTTGCGTAATATAGAGGATGCAAAACATAAAAATCTGTAAAACCTACAAATGTATAACGATTAAAACTCTTACTCTCGTTTCACATTAGCAGGAGCCGGTAAGTCGGCCACCGAGCGACGCTATCGAACTGTATGGATACCTTTCACACGTTAAGAATCTGGAAAGTCAGCAAACTTAAGGCTCCATATAATTTTTTATCATTCTTTCCGGCGGTTCCGGCTTAATGTGAAACGGGGGTATAGTGAGAAGAGTAAAAATTAGGATGCCAGTCGCAGCATTTATAGCAAAAGTCTGAAAATACTAATAAATACCTTCGACATCAGAATTCTTTTTTTTAAATACTAACTGTTGCTATACCTGATCTCAATCTGTATGCAAAATGATTGATTAATACATATAAAATATATTAATTTAATTTACACTTACCAATAAAATCGGTAAATTTGGTGTCAACCTCAAAATGTCCAAGAGAAACTCTGTTAGAAGATTTAGTTTCATTTAACGACTTTCCTTCCCTATTGGAAGTGTTTTTTGTCACCTCTATTAGTGAGTCGTGAAATAGTCGTTTAATTTCTTGTGTATCTACCTTTTGTCCAATTTCGCTAAGTTCAACTAGATAATCCACTAGAATACTTCCCTCACTGCAAATATACACACATTTTTTTATTACTTGTTTCTTTAGTATTTAACAAATGTGTTATAAAATTAAACAAAAAAATATATATATTTAATATTCATATTTTAAACAATATGTTCTAAATTCTGGTCCTTCAAGATTGAGAAAAATGCCTAGTAAGTAACTAGAGTTACCAACTTTTTAAATCAGTGTAATAAATCTATGTGCATAAATAACCTTCATATATTGGCAAATTATGTAGGTATAACATTCGACAATTTTTTTCTCTAGATAAGACTTAGAAGAGTTATTATTCAAATTCGAATTAGGCCAAAGCGCATTAAAGCTCTTGTGTAAAATTAGTAATATACAGGGTATCCATGAGAAAACGAAACAGCGCCTATTTTGGAACTCCAGGTCATTAAAGGAAAAACGCTCGGACACGTCAATTTTGGGGAAACATTTTTTGCCACTTTTTTACTCTGAACTGCAACTTTCTAGCAGGGGATAGGCATACCCCCAGAATCTTAAATAGAAAGAAGGGTCGAGTGATTAGTATTTTGAAGGTCTCTTGGCCCTGATTACAACTACCAAGTTTGAAGTCTCTACTATTATAATTATTATTTTTGTTGATATGACAGCTTGTCAAATTTTTAATTTTATTTTTTTAAATGTATTATTAAATTAAGTATGAGCAAACTACTTTAAACTAAGTGAATATGATAAGGGTTCAAGAATCTTTTAATCTTTCTGACAAGGGTGTGATTCACCCCTAAAATTTAAGGGTGGATCTTACTGGCGCTAAAAAGAAAAAAATAATATCTAATTTTAAAGATCGTTTAACCCTTATCATATCCCCTTAGTGTAAAGTAGCCTGCTCTTATAGGTAATTTAATATTATACCTCTAAAAACATAAAAATTAAAATTTTGTCAAGCTGTCATATCAACCGAAATAATAGCAGAAACTTTAAACTGAACTGACATTTATACCCAGTGTCGAGAGACCTTCAAAATAAGATATTACTCGACCTTTCGTTCCATTAAAAATTTTAGGGTTAAGTCTCACCCCTTTTAGAGAATTGCAGTTCAGAAGGTAAAAGTGGAAAAAAATGTTTCCACCTAAAATCAAACATTTACGTGTCCGAGCGTTTTTCCTTAAATACTCTGCTCCCGTACTTTGGCACTCGATAGAAAGAAGAAATAGACAGGAAAGAAATTTTCTTTCTATTTCTTGTGTGTACTTTGTATCATTCTTTCTAAATAATTTGTAAATTTTCGGCAATGAAAAAATGATAGACTACTGGACCTAAAAACCGTGGTTTTTTAGTGAAAAAAATTAGCCTTTATAAAAAATGCAGTTGTCATTTCCTAAACTATATTGCTTTTTACTTATAATTTAATACATATGTTTAATTTATTCGGCATATTCATTAATATTTTAATAGGTCCAAATCTACTTACTTTTCGGATTTTAATAGGTTAACTTTTGCTTAATTAAAATGTATCTAGCTTTATCTATTTTGCATAAAAATTAGAGAAGAAAATACAACGACAAGACCTGCGTGTAAAAAGCAGGGAGGTTAGCGGGATATTAATATCAAATTATTTGAAATGGCAAAAATTGAATTCGGGCGGTGTTTTAGATTATTTGAATTTAATGAAAAAAATAATTAGTGAGCACACACCTCGTCTAAATGTTAAAGTTTAAACCAAATACATTATAAAAATATAGCATAAACGAATATTATTTCCACAATACACTCCAATGTCCCCGCAAACACCGGTTATAAAAGAAAGTAAACGTCCAAGTCCGAGCAAGATCACTTTATACAAAACGCCATACAATAGAACAGGATAAATTACAAGAAAGATCCGAATCGTCTTTCTATTTCCAGGCGTTCGTATTGCCGAATTGTAAGATCCGAAAGACTTTACAGAGTTTGAAATGAAATATAGAGGATATAGGATATAGATAAGATATTTCTTTCTTGCGAGTTACCGAGTCTGGCCTCTGCTAGTGTGCCCAAAATTAGCTGTTTCAATAAAAACAGGTACCCTAAAACGTCTTATTTTTCAGCTGGAAATGTCGGCTAGTGGTTAAGACGGTAACCTGATTGAAAAAGTTATTAAAGTTGGTCTACATTCGGCGCTCTTCTTATAACTCACAAAAGCCTCAATTCCAAAATATTAAAGTTAACATGGAAGGATTTTTAGTACCAGAGGTATTACTTAAAAATAGGTGGATAAGTCTAAGATCTCTAATTTTTTTTAAATAACTTACCTAAATCCATCGATTCTAATTTTTTGATACCACTGTCTTAAAACAGGTGAACTACTGTAAATACTTTCAAGCTGAAATAAAACAAATTATTTTAGATTATACTAAAAATTTAGTTAGTGATTTTTAAAAAACCTACCTCGCTTTGTACATCATTAGCTAAAATTTGGTATTCTTTAGTGTTTCTATCCAATAATTCAGGCACCCACTTGGCCCCACCTACTAACTTTATAGTACCGGCTAAATCACACTCACCAACACAAATACCTAAAATTTAAAACAAATTTAACATTTGAAATTTAGAGATAAAAAAATTGTCTTATTATATTATGCTGGACAGCCAGCTAGGGGCCGTTCATTATTAAATGGGGGAAGGGGGTGGCAAGGAAGGGTGTAGTGAAAATATCACGTGTACTTTTTTCGTTAATTGTGCGATTTCAATTGAAAAGCTTGGGAATTTAATGTCCATTTGAATATTTTTTATACCGGTTCTTTATTTTCTAGAATAAGATTTCATTATACTTTTAATTTAAGGCACTGGCTAAACGACCGCCGGCGACTTTGCTCAATTTTAAGAAAAAAACGTGTATATCTACGTGTAAAAAAACGCCGAATATTATAATTAACTTGTTATTATCGGCGGTTTTTACTTATTTTATTGATAAAAGCCGCCGTCCGGCGGTTTTGCTTATAAAAACTATTGAAAACCGCAAAATAATAGTTAAAAATAACCTAGCAATAATATTTATTTGTTTTATTGTTTAATATTATTTTTATTATTGATCAACAAACAAAAATGAAACTGGGAGACACGTTTGAAACCTACGAAGATTTTGTCCAAACTCTTTACAAGTTAAAATATATGTATATATATATCTTTTAGGAAAAGAAAAGTCAGAAGTATTTTAGTGTCAAGACAAAAGACTTATCGTTTTATAGGACTAAAACTAAAGTATTCCAATTAAAGTATGCATGCATTGAGGGGGAATAAACTTTAAAATTCTCAGGAAAAGAAAAAAGTTACAAGATCAATAATTCATAAACATGGCTTATTTCTGTAAGCATATTATCAAGGTTTAAAAAATGTATTCAAGTTCTACCCTATGGCTCAAGGGTTACTAGCGTTGACTCGTAAGCGACAGGTCCCGAGTTCGATTCCGGATAGATAAATACCTTTTTTTCTTTTTATTATTTTTATTTTTGTTTTTTTTTCTTGAAATTTTTTTATACATTTTTTTCAATTTTTATTTTTTATTGTTCCTAATTTAATTTTCAGACAAAGAATTTTACGTTATATATGCCTAATTGCTGACTTTCATGCTGACGATGACGTCCTGATAAGTTATTTCCTCGCCTTTCCTGCCTGACAATATTTTTTAAAAGTGTTGTAAATTATTGAGTCAATGTGACGAAATAGTTTTGTAATGTGTCTTTTTTAATTATAGGCCCTTAATAAAGTGGTAATCCAGCCACGAAACGTTGGGATAAATACAATAGCTTTATTTGCCTGTCCTCATACCACTATACTGCTCCAATTTGTTTTTCCAAAGGGTGCTAATAACTAAACTATAATATTAAACAATAGAACCACAAAAATAAATAATTATTAAGGTTAGATTCACTTTTAACTATTTTTCGGGGTTGGGGGGGTTAGTTTAAAACCTCACCAAGTATTACTAGGGGCAGGAGGGTTAAGTATTTGTTGAAAAAAAATCACGTGATAATTGGACGTCCCCTTAGGCTCTCGTAAAAAAATTTGCCATTGTAAGAATATACAAATATAATACAATTATGGTCAAAGCTATAGTTAATAAAAAAATAAATACATATAAAACTTTTTAAGTCACTTTGGATAATGCATTTTTTTTTCGTTTAACAGCTGCAATTTTGGTTTTTAGTTTTTTTATAAAATGCATAATGCCAGTTATTTGTGAAAAAACGATTTAAAACGTCGATTTTTCTTGTAAAAATATTGTTACTTGGGAAAGCGAATTTATAAACATAATAGGTTTACGAAAAAATCTCTATAACATTTTTGGCTTAAAATCATTTTTTGATCAAGTTCTGTTTTTTAAATGTAATAAAAAGTGTTCACCCCTAAGATCGGGTGGCAAAGAAATAACTTTAAAGATCAAGGCATATAATTTTTAAGTGGAACACCCTCATTAAATAAAAATATTTTTAAGAGCTTTAAAAAACACCACATTTAATGTATCTATTTAATTATTTATATTGCTAATCTAATTTAAAGAATAAGTGTACATTTCAATAGGCATATCCAGGCAATAAAATTGCAAGTAGTATGATTATTAAAAATCCTTTGTTTTGCCATATTTCCAAAACTATTAAAAATATACACACAGAAGTAGTATTTTTGTAAAGCACTTTAAAATGTCTTTTTAATATCGATTGATTATTCAGGATCTTCCATTAAAAATATATTGCTTTTGTGTTACTCTGTATATCTTAATAGATAATAAAAATATAACTACTACTTCAAAAAGTACAGAATAAACCAAAAAATAAATATTTTTGTTTAAAAACAGTTAAGGGGAGCAGGTGTAAATTTATAACTTTCAACATGCTGTTAAATAATAAAAACAGACACTTGGATTACCAAAAAAAATTTGGCCTAAAAATCTCATTTGTTTTTTTAGGGATAAAATAGTAGTGTGTATGTAGCAGATCTGTGTTTTATATGTGTTTAACTTACTTTCTCTGTTACTAATAAAAATTAGCTTTAGTGGCATAAACTTTACAAAAGGTTACAAATCACTGCTTTATGAGTAAGTTATATTTATTTTGGGTTATATTACGTTAAGTACATCTCTTAAAGCAATAAATATTTAATTTAGTTGATTGAATAACTCCTTACCAGGTGTAGTTGGCTTAGGACTCGTAGTTGTAGGTTTGGTAGTACTTTGAGTAGGTACAATTGTTGATTCTGTAGTAGTTGATGTGCTGGTCGATGCTGTTCTTGCTGCCTCAAGCAATTTTTCAATTGAAATGGGAGTAGTTGAGGGAGTAGGCCAACCAGTAAATTCGGTACTAGATCTGTAATTTAAATTTTAAAAACTATATACTTAGGTAAGTTTGTTTTAAGAAGTACGGTAACGATAAAATATTTTTGAAAGCGCTAAAGCTGTGTATATAAAATTTGCTACAAAAACTCAAAACAGTTAAAGATAGACTTATAGTACCCTTATTAAAAACGCTTAGATTGGCCATAGATTCCAAAAATGAAATAAAAAAAAAAGAGTGTTTTATTTAAAATATGCACCATTTATAACGTAAGGGGGCGTCCATAAATTACGCGAGACATTTAGGGAAGGAGGTCGTGGTGAATCTCACCACGAGGAAGGAGAGTCTGTAAAAATATTACGTAATTTTTTTGCAGCTAGGACCCCCAGGAAAATGTAATGCAGTGTTGCTTTTTGGGTGTAGAACCTGTTTTGTTTTGCTCTTTAAAATAATTTTTGGGCAAAATCAATTTTGGTTTGTAAAATGGTGCCTTTTGCATTCCCATAAATCTTACGTGAGATTAGGGGTTAAGGGGGAGAAAACTCACCAAGAGGGGGGTCCAGAAATTGAAAAAAGGCCTTACGTAATTTATGGACTACCTAGTCTTGTTTTTATGCAATTGTTTTTTAATTATGATTTTCAAATCCTCCGAGCAAAAATACATTGATTAAAAAATAAAAGAATATGTGGTTTTTTCTCTTAAATAGAATACCCTGTACTTGATATTATCATTGTTTTTAGGTAATTTTGTAATACTATTATAAGAAATTTGGATCTTATTGGACAACTCCTATTTTAAGCAATTTGCTAGGGTTAAATTGGCACTGGGATCCCAAAGTAGGATATTGGCGATGTCGCATACATACATACACATAATATTAATAGCCAAAAACCAAAAATTTATATTTAAGAACTTGTTCGTAAATAATTTACTTAAATTTTACACATAAAAATACAACAATTTGTAATGGAAGTTTAATGCATCTAAATGTTTTATAAATTTAGGTCTATTTTTTCAAGTAATACATTATTCTCAATTTGTTCATTACCTACTTATACCTACTCGTATTGTTTTACGGAATATAGTAGAATAACAAAAATATTATATTTTCCCAAATTTCTAACTCATGTTTTCTTTGTAGTATAAATATTTAAAAACTGTTATAAAATATAAGCGTAAGCCTCTTCTTGAATTGTTTTAGAATATTTACAGAAAGAATTTTTTTTTGTTTGTTAATTATTTAAATATTTTTAGGAATAAAATAGTTCACCTAAAATCAGTAGCGTTGCCAGGTCAGCAGAGGCCATGGGGCAAAAAACTAAAGTAGGGCCTAAAAAAGGTCTTGCCTCTTTTTAGCTACATTTACACATTTTCCTTTTACTACTAAACCCCAGGACCCTGTCAACAACAAGGGGCCCTTTGAGCTTGGGGGCCTAGGGGCACTGCTTCGCCTAGCCCCATAGTAGCTGCCACTATATATATGTAATACAGTGTGTCCACAGATGGATTTTAACTATACCTGTAATTTTTTTATTTTTAATATTTCCAAAAAAAAGTTATTCTTCATTACTTCATAAAAATGTTTGCTTTGTCTAAATACCAAAAGCCTTAATAAAAATCGTTCCAGAATATACAGGGTAATTCAAAATCGCGAAAATATTACTTCGAAAAATAAAAAACAACAGAAAAATAAGTTTTTACACCATCTAATTAAATAGTATAAAGAAGTAATTAAAAGTGTATAAGAAACTTTTTTCCTATTGGTTATGGGTTCGAGGAAAAATTGAAGTGAACTTTAAAAATATTTTTTACCATTTAGTGGAGAGCAGAGTTAGGTCGTATTCGAATACTCAGTATTCTGAATTGTATTCAGAATACAATTTGTCGGTATTCACATTTGTGTGCTGGATATTCGGCAGAATACTTTTTGGTTAGTATTGGGGATTGTGTATTGGAATAGTTTTGAAGTATTTGGTAAATACTTTACCGAAATGTGGAAGCAGTATTGGAATATCAAAATTATCATGATTGGAATACCAAAAGATTACGAAACGGAAAAATGAGGTGAGGAACGTTTTTTTGCTCTTTAAATTTTAAAAATTGGAGCAGTAGTAGAATAATTGGGCGCGTTTTCTTAATTTAAACCACCCACGAAAACAGAGATAAGGACTTTTTTTTGCTCTTTAAATTTTTAAACTTTTTCTTCCCTGTATTCAAATACCAATTATAAGTTTTTATAAATACCGAGTATTCGAATACTTTTTTTTCTTCCAAGTAAAAAAAATAAGAAATATTATTTAGGCAAGAAAAAATGGTTATAAATAATTTCTAAACTACTTATTTAAATAGTATGAAAACGTAATAGAAATTCTAACTTTTTGTTTAATGTTTAATATATTGTTACCATTTGGATTACTATTTACATGCATTTTAACTTAACTTAAGAGTGTTTGCATATAAAAAGTGAAATAACTTATTTATGAGGACAAAACCGTTTATTTTAGTTAACACGTAATTTTCCCATATTATAAATAATAAGAGAAAAAGGCATAAGACTTGTTTTTTTATTACTTTTTAAATCTTTTTAATTAAGTAGATAAAATTATACTTTTCCGTTTTTTTCCTTTTTTAAAATAATATTTTTGCGATTTTGAAATACCCTGTATATCGTAGGTCATTTTTTTATTTTATCTTTCAGCATTTTAGATAAATCAAAAATTTTAATTATGAAGAATAACTTTTTTCGTAATATGAAAAATATTTTTTTACAGGTAAAGTCCATCCGTGGACACACTGTATAGTATGTATGTAAACTTTTACCTTACTGGCCAACCCTTCTGTATTGTGGGTGAAACAGCCTTATTCATTTGTTCATTTGTTGGTGTCCTGGAAGTCGTTAAACGAGATTTTCTTTCCCCTCCTGGTCTACCAGGAAAAACTAATTTAATTCCTTTTGGTTTTGCAGTTGTTTGCAAGCCAACATTGCTAAAATATATACATTTAAGATTAAAACCACAAAATAGCTACCCAATTAAGCTGTTCTTTAGCCTCAAGGAGTCTAAATACGACCACACAAAATAATTTCGCATGTAATATTATTTAATATATTTTATATTTTTTCATACATTCTTTAGTAACGATATTAATTGTTGGGTTAATCAGTATATTAAAAACTAATATCAATTAGATTAAAACAAAATTGCCAAATTATATGACGTTACTAAAAAATACTTTAAGATCACAAAAGACAATAGACTAATAGTAGGGGATCCCAAGATGCTAAATTTGCGGTTACTCGAGCGTCATAGAGACCTATTGGGTTGCAAAGGGAGGTATTTAATCGGGTACAAGGTATTCTCCGGTATATTTTTCTGAGGCGCTTTAGTAACTGCAGAAATCCCCTCTTAGGCTCCCCTACCATAATAAGTAAATATCAAATATTCATTTTAAAAGTGTGTAACACGTGTAAAGGGATAAAGGGATCGCTGGTGTTAGTTTTACCAGTAAATGTACTTATATAGTTTGGTAAAAAAGTCACTTTAAGAACATAAAAATTATAATAACGGGATTTTTAAACCAAGCAAATACAATTTTTACTGAAAAAAAGGACATTAACCCAAAAGTTACTTAGAACCATGTTTGTAGATTACTACAGCCATTACACTATCGGCATTTTTAAAACAGTATATATATATATATATATATATATAAAATAAAATCGTTTTTAAAAGGGGTGTAAATAGAAAACATATTTAAATTGTACTAGTTTTTAATATTTTTTAAATGATATTTTGTAAATTAAAAATGAAAACCATTTAAGTAATGGTAAAGATAACTGCAAATAAAAAAACATATTATGTTATTGTCGGTAGATACTAAGTAAATACGCTATATTATTTTACTGTTAACATAGCAAAAAGAAAAAATAAGAAAATTTAAGCAATACTTTCTGCTATTTTTTAAAACTTATTTACACTTAATTTAAAAATTACAGTTTAGAAAATACGTACCTGTCTGAGGTATTGGTTGACGGTAAGGAATTATTTTTTGAACTGCCGTTTTCAGATCCATAATTAGATGGTAGTAGGTTGGCTGGCATGTTTTGTTCTTCACCGGTTGAGGTCGATTTGTCCTTTCCTCCTGATAAGATTTTTTTTTACTTTTAAATTAGTTATCATAATTATGAACATTCTTTATAACAGTAAAAATAACAATATTAATAACATCTTCTAAATAATTTAATTAAATCAATTTAACATATGCATCGGACATAAAATCTTGTATAAAGATCATACAAATGAGGTTTTTATTTTCTTGGTTTTAATATGCAGTTTGAGAACTTTCTAGAAGACAAATTATACCTTTATTCTACAAAAAAAATGTAGATCCTTCTTCCTCTTGTCAAATGTGTCGAATCATAATTGATCTTATTAATTTTTATTAATTAGTTTTGAAAATCATAGTCATACTATTTGCCAACGGTTCATCAAATCGCATTTATGAAATTGATATTAAAAAAATAATAAATTTTATTAAGCCATAAAAAGTCAGCCTATTATACACGTCTTGCCACTTTAAACGTCTATACGGAATTTTTGCTAATGCGCGAAAAGGAAACGGTTTAAAGCAACAACAAAGCGAGACCGATAAGTCATCCTATTCGGAATCTTTACATGCAGGTATTCTTTATCTATTTTCTACATTCCAGTATTTAAAACAGTGAAAGAAAATTTGAAAGTAAGCAACTGGCACGACGAGTATAACAATAATGTGTCTTAGGTTATATAGTTTAAAATAAATTTGGTGTAAGGTGGAATGTTATAAAGAGGGAAAAATAATTACCCGTTGTTGCAGCTTTTGTACCACTGTATTTGTTAACCCTGTATCCAGGTGGTAGTAGAGAACTTATATCGTCTACTGGTTTTGCCTGTGCTAATAGTTTCGTTTCTGTTTTTGCTTTGTAACCAGGGGGTAATAGGGAACTTATATCATCTACCGGTTTTGCTTGGGCCAAAAGTTTTGTTTCTGGTTTGGCTTTGTATCCAGGAGGTAAAAGGGAACTTATATCTTCCACCGGCTTTGCTTGGGCCAAAAGTTTTGTTTCTGGTTTCGCTTTGTATCCAGGGGGTAAAGGGAACTTATATCTTCTACTGGTTTTGCTTTAGTCAATAAATTTGTAACAGATTTATCAGTAGAAACAGGTTTTTCTGGTTTATAACTAGGCGATAACAAACTACTGATATCCGTTACTGGTTTAGCTTTAGATAAAATATTGTTTGCTTTTAAAGTACCATTTTGTAAAATTTCGGTGGAATCTGAAATTAGTTAACGTTATATTAGAAAAATTATTTATAGAAATTTTATTTAAGAATGGCAGTATTTGTTTATCGTAAATAATGCGTATTTTTTTTATAATAGTATCAGTCCACGATTACCTATGGCTCTGGCCTTTGACTTTAAACGTTTAGCTTATCATATGTATATTTATACATCTGTAAAATCACCTATTTACATCTTTCTGTGTATAAAAAAACATTATTACACTAAGTTAAAGAAAATAAAGGGATAGATAAGTATTTATCGTAAACTTATTCCCAGGAAACGTAATAAATTATTGTTATTTTAATATATAATAAAAAATAAATAAAAAAGTAAAAGTACAGAATTTCCAATACTACCACATTTTGTAAAAAAAAACAAAACATAAATACAAGAAATCTATACTTTACAGTTTAAATACTCTTTTATAAATGTAGTCATGACCTAAAAAATAATTAATTTAAATTTATCTTTAAAAAATACAACTATCGGAACATTTATTTAGTTTTGGTATTAAATAAGATAAATGAAAATTGAACACTGTAAAGCTAGGGCCCTCACATAATAAATTAAATTCATTTAAATATACACTTTTTATAACCTAAAAAAGTACAATAAAGAGACATTCTTTGGCCCTGCTTATCATCTTCTCTTTAGTTAAAGACCATACGTGAACATGAAAACTAAAATTAGCAATTAATACTAATAGAAATAATTTTGTAAAAACTAATTGATTTAAAGTGCAATGAAGTTCGTTAAAGATTACAAAAAGGTAAAATCAAGTTTGAGCTACAAGAAAATTATTTTTCATGTTTCTTCTAAAAAGGAAGAAAGGGTTTCAGTTATTTTCTTAAAAAAACAAGAACTCGCGCAAAAATAATTTTTTAGGTAAACTAAACTAACTAGATTTTTTTTAAATTTTGACAAAAACACCTATTATTTATTGATGTTTATGTATTTAGATACAATATGATCAAAAATCTATTAATAGTAAGGGAGCCCACGATGCTATATGGGGATAACCTCGAGCGTCATGGAGATCTATTGGGTTGCAAAGCTTAGATGATAAGAAGAAAAAAATGTTATATAATGTAAACCTTTTCATCGGTAAGAAAGCGGCTATGGATTTTTAAAATGCCAAAAAAATACTTTTGTTAGTTTGGCTTGTGAAAATCGTTCGGATCGTATCGGATTATTAATTTTTCATTATCCTTACGCTCCAGAATGTCAAAATGACGTTTTTTACAACTTTGTAGCCCTCCGCTTTCTTTGCGTCTTTCTTAAAGTGTCAGATTAGAGGAATATACACTGTTTAGTAAGTAATTAACTCACCCTATCTTAATCTGATGCGCTTGATAATTTCTGAAGGATATCCCATATAACATTTTTTGCCGGCGTTGTACATTTAATTTACTGGCATTGCCAACACTCTTTAATGGCAAGGCATTGGCAAAAAGGTATCAAAAAGACGCGAAAGTGGGCAATTGGCTGTTATTAGGCCACGTGTTGCAGATAATATGATGGCATCCGTCATTAATAAGTTATGATAAAAAAATACATTTAGGATGATGGCATCCATCATTAATAAGTTATTGGCAAAAATATAACAAAAAGACACGAAAGTGGGCAAATGCAGATACTCCCAAGCAGCAAGCTGACGTCTTATTGACGAAAATTGTCGCATATACTTTTTTAAAAGCTAAAATGATGCGATATTTTATTTGAAATTTAAAATAGGAAAAAACTCCTTAC
Source organism: Listronotus bonariensis (assembly GCA_014170235.1). NCBI lineage: Eukaryota > Metazoa > Arthropoda > Insecta > Coleoptera > Curculionidae > Listronotus > Listronotus bonariensis. The sequence continues at coordinate 69,040 of JACEGR010003270.1, forward strand.
TGCATGCAATTTCCTTGCAATGCAAAGTACCATCTCTCGGAACACTATCCAACTTGGAGATGCAGATTTTTACACAAGCCGAAGATATTTCTTTCAAAGCTAAGTGAGATCACCTACCGCAGACCGTATTATTTTTGGCTAATGGGTACGGTTTAGGCGATAAAAAGCGAATATATTGCAGAAACGTAGTAGTTTATTGTCCATTACGCCATCTATCGGTATGTCAAAAAAACTATTAAATTTATATAATATTTTTTATTAACAAGTCTTTAAAACTTTTAATAAGGTTTTAAACAAAATGTTTACAGCTCCTAAAATTATACTTGAATATCTTACCTTCTCGACTAGCCATCACCAATTAATCACACAACACACACTTATTAGGTAATGAATACACCTCATTATGTCTATTAAGAAACTCTTTTCTTTAAAAAAGAAACTAAAAAGCTAGAAAACCACGTAGAAAACAAATGAACAAAGCAGTCACCTTCGGTCGAAATTAACGTAGCTAATTTTACCATCATTTTATTTTTATTCGCTCCAAAATACATAATAAACATTTTGTTTGACCTAATTTTTATTTGCATGATTTTTAACAATAAAATGTTATGAAAAGGCCATTTCCTTTAAATTAGGTAAAAAACATAAAATAATGTTGTTTAGCTGCCATTATAAATAAAATAGATCAAAAAAATTGCTCTAATGTTAGTTAAATACCAATGTTAATAATATGGTTTGAAAAGTATGAAAATCGAATAATTATTTGCCCGCAACAAAATGGCATACTTTATTTAATCAGGATTGGTATGCCGCCATTTTTGTATGCTTGCCGGCAATTCGCCTGCATGTAAAATTTATTGGCAATTAAGTGTTTATTTAGGGTTGACTTTTTAATACGTGTTAGATGTTGGCATAATATTGCCACCAATTGCCAATGCTTTACCATCAATGCCAATATAAAAAATGTACATTGCCGGCAAATAGTGTTTGCTGGGATATTTTTGTTTTTTACGATCGGCCCACTATACCGAACTCTCATTTGGTGAAGGTACTTAACCGGGTATAAGGTATCCTCCGGTATATTAATCTGCCACGCTTTACTGAGTCCCGAAATCCCCCTGTTGGGCTCCCCTACCATAGTATAAGCTTAACACAACTAAAAAGTATCAAACATTAAAATATCCTATGTACTAGTTAAGCAAGTACAACTTTTATTTAAAACTTTTTTCATATCGCGTCAACAATTAATCAGGTTTTATTTTTATCGCTGGTTGGGTTAATTCCGCAGTTTCCGAATTAGCAGATTATATTTTTTTTTTTTAATATACTAAATAACACAAAATAATTTGTCCGTTGTATCACCAGTAAAACATATTTTCAAATGCTTTTATTTAATCAAGTGCATACTAAAAAGCAGAATGACTAAAAAAATTCAAAAAACGCCTAATAAAAATTTACCAAAAAAAACTTTATTCTAACTATTAATTACATTTAAAATAATCCAACAGTAATTTTTAAAACATAGTATTATTTAGGTTTTTTTATGTCATCGTTAAGAAAATTATTACATTTACAACAATTAAAATAAAAATATTTGTAGCAATATGACCACCACCGGAGCAGTTACTGTAAGCAGTAAGTTTACTTCAGTAAATATAATGAAAATTCGTTTTGTATGGACATTTCCAAAACTATTAATAATATACAGGATGTTTCCTAAATACGGTATGAAACTTAACGGGCTGATTTCTTATGTCTTTAAAAGAAAAACACTTCCTATGAACATGTCCGGACTTGCTTTATTTCCCAGATACAAAAATACATGCGGTAAAGTACCTAAGTGGACATTTTTTAAATATCTTAAAAACCCTTTAACCGATTTCGATAAAATTTGGTACACCCGTTTAATTTAATTAGTCTCAGTAGTCATCAAATACAATATTGGAAAAAGTACGCCACAAACTTTTTATAGAGTTTTTATATTTTTTCCAATATGACAATTAAAAATGCTTTTAAGCCTCTTGTATTTTCGTCGTATCTTGTTTCGTTATTGAGAAAAGTTCCTATGAACATGTCCGGACTTGCTTTATTCCTGAGATACAAAAATACATGCGGTGAAGTACCTAACTGGACATTTTTTAAATATCTTAAAAACCCTTTAACCGATTTCAAAAAATTTGGTAAACCCTTTTAATTTAATCAGTCTCAGTAGTCACCAAATACAATATTGGACACAGAGTTTTTATTTTTTTTCCAATATGGCAATTAAAAATGCTTTTAAGCCTCTTGTATTTTCGTCGTATCTTGTTTCGTTATTGAGAAAAAAATTGAAGCCACTTAAAGTTATTCTAAAAGTATCTATAAACATCATAAAATAAAATCCAAAATTAAGTAATAAACAAATTAAACCTTAGTAAATAAGGAAAATAACAGGTTTTGATAAAACAAAGAACTGCTTAATTATTTTAGGGCAAATATTTGTTAATAATAATTATTTTTAATTTTTGTTTTTGTATATTATGTTGTCTACAACTTTTTCAAAAAAAAAAGCTATTTTTTTGTTCAAAACGAAGCTAGATACAAAGAAAATACAGGAGACTAAAATGTTATATTTTTCATTTCTCAGTTGAAAAAAAATTATAAAAACGTAAAAAATATACTAACCAGAAAAGTCAGTGACCTACTTCTTTTTTTTAATTATATTGGATGTAGTACGCACTAAGACGCGAGTGGACACAATAATCTTAATCTAGGTAGAGCTTTGCAAGCGCTTGATTACATTAATTAAATGTAAAAATTTCAAATAAATTATTTTTTTGGGAATTGGAAAAATGACTTTTTCTAAACTTTAACGCCCTGTATCTCAGAAACGAAGTCCGGACATAGGTTTATAGGATTTTCTTTTCATAAAAGAAAATAGGAAATCACCCCCTTAAGTTTTGTCCCGTAGGAAAAAAACAGCCTGTATTGTATAATCAAATGTGATACTTTCAGAAGAAACAGGGTATTCTGTCTTACCTTATTATTTCTGTATATACTTTAAGAGATGATAATAATCTGATTACTAACACAAACTTAACCCGATATACTGATATGCTTTTTTATAGGATAAAAAATAGTTAAGTTAAAAATCTATAGCTTGACACCCTTTATACCAAAAATAAAATATACAGTGTGGGCCTAATTAAACTGGCACATTTTTTAACTAACAATAACTTTTTATCTGTTGCACCCATCTTTTTCATTTTTGATGGACTAATATGTAGGTATGTTTTCTCTAGGTTTGCTAATTTTGGTTAAATAGATTTAAACAGGACTAGACTTACGAAACTTTTTCCAAAATGATGCATTAAACTTCGTTGCAACAAAAAAAAAATTGTCTACAATTAGGCAATTGCGTTTATTTTTAATTAATTTACTGTTAAGTTGTGTTAGCATCCAACTCAGTAACCATGGTAACCTTAGATTTCTTATTTTTAAAGAACACTTAAAAAAGTTTTTTTTAATCAAAAAAAAAAAATGCATGCTTTATAGGGAGCATTATTTTTCAAAAATAATTATAATTCCTAAATCCTTAAATTGTTGACAGATTCGCTTTTACCGAGTCATTTCCCATAGTTTGTCCACAAGAAAAACATATTAGCTTATTTGTAGCTAAATCAGATTTCCTTTGCAACGAGGTTAAACACAGTAGGTATTTTGGAAAAAGTCCCGTAAGTTCAGTCCTGTGTATTATAAATCTATTTAACCAAAATTGGCAAACCTAAAGAAAACATATCTACCTATTAGCCCTTAAAAAAGATAGGCGCAACAGATAAAAATTTATTATTAATTAAAATGTGTGAAAGTTTAATTTGGCCCACCCTGTAGGCTTTTTGCAATACAGCGAAATTAAATTTCAACATTTACCTTTTGGCTTATTCGTTTCTCTTGATTTCTGTTTATATCCAGGCGGTAAAAGTGCACTTATATCATCAAGTTGGCTTGTTTTTTCTATTTTATTGTTTACAGACTTTTCATTTAATCTGTCTTCCGGTTGTTTATAATTAGGGGGCAGTAAGGCAGATATGTTCTCCACAAGTTTAGCTTTCTCTAAAATATTGGTTAAGGGATTTTTCGTAGAATCTTCATTTGGTGGTTGGTATGTAGAATTTTCATTTTTAGGTATTTTGTAACCTGGCGGTAGTAGACCACTCAGATCACCTACAGGCTTGGCTTTACTTAATATACTTGCAGAATCTAAAAAAATAATAATATACAGTCAGTCCGCCAAAGATACAGATAGAAAACTTTTTATTAAAGTAGTTTTACGAAAGAAAGTTATACAGCGTGTCTTCGGAAGTTCTTACCAAATGGGAAGCTTTTAATTTATTAACTTGATAAAAATAGGTAAGTGCCTCTTTATAAAAAGTCGAGCTTGATGAGAACATACATTTTCACAAAAATATGTGTATTTTGAATGTACAGGGTGGCAGGCGCGGCTGGTGACTTTTTTTCAGGTGGCTCAAATTATTTGAGCAACTAATAATTTTTCGCTATACAACGTGTCACTTTTTTATCTTGTTAAACAACATATTACTTTTATGCACGGACTTAAATAATGTAATGTTTTTAATCCTCTTTAAATTAACTGGTTAAGGAAAAAACTGTAAAGACAAGGAATTTTTCATTCACTGAGTATTTTGGGTTGCCTACCAATAACGGATGAAATGCTCCAGATCCGATTTGGTTTGTTTGGTTGCCGCAAGGAATTGACCCTTTACTATTGTACGTTACGTTTTTTTTTTTTGCTTAATGCATCTTGAATTTTCATTTAGAAACCGTGTGAAGTTTTCGTAGTTTAAATTGCCTATTAGGCAGTTTTCGCATAGTCATAGATTTAAACTTTTTGTTTGTTAGGATGTTAGAAATAATTCCTTTCTATAATTCTTTAGTTTTATAACAAATTAGTTGGGTCGTTGACCAAATGACCTTACGGACGAGCCGCGCCTGCCGGGTGGCCTAAAAAGACTTGTTTCCAAATTAAAATACAGGGTATTTCCTAACGATGGTACGAAACAATTATGGGTAATTTTTTATGTCATTTTATAAACAAAAATTCCTATAAGCATATGTCCAAAGCTAGTTCGTTTCTGAGATACAGGGCGTTATTTTTTTATGTCGGTATATTTTATAAATATTTTAAATACGAAACCAGATACGAATAAAATGGACAACACTAAAAAGTTTTATTTTTAGTTGCTTTATAGGAAAAAAATGAAAACCACATAATAAGCCAGTGACATACATTTTTCTCTCAATATTATTTTCTGTGGTGTCCACCGAGACACCACTGAACCCAATAAAGTAAAACTAGTTAGAGCATTGCAATTGCTTTATTACATTAAACAAACAAACCAAATTTCAACCATATCGGCTTAAGGATATTTAAAATGTGTGTAAAATATAGAGTTTATTTTTAAAACTTTACTGCCTAATATCTCAAAAACAAAGCAACTCCGCACCTATGTTTATAGAAACTTTTCTTCAAAAAATGAATGAAAATTACTTTTTAAAGTTTGGTACCCTAGTTAGGAAATACCCTGTACATTAATTTAGAAACAAGTCTTTGTAAACCACCCTGTATATCCAACATACGGTATTTCTAGAAATGTATTTTCTTATTAAGCAGGACTCTTTGGGAAGAGGCACTTTTGTTCATAAAGTTATTACTTAAAAAGTTTCCCAATTGGTAAGAACTTCCGAAACTAAATATAAATTTTGTTCAATTTTTAAAAATATCAAAAAAGTAAAGATGTTTAGAATTATAAATATAATTTATTTAATAAGCAAATTTATTTGTTTAAAAGAAAAAAACGTTTTCTATATATTTTTGCAATAACAGGCGTTTGTGTGACTTTTAGCTATTGTAACAGCTCTTAACCTTCTTTTTACCTACTTATTACATTTTGAAATAAGCATGCACTTATAAAGAAATTTTAATTTTCACTGTTATCGAATAAAAAATTAAGTAGGTTATGATAAAAATTTAAAGTTGAATTTTAATCTTTTACAATTCTCCTTATTTATGTATGGGTAATACGTCTAAGAAGTTTTAGCAATTTAAATTTTAAAAATATTATGTAGATTTTTATGCTCCAAAGTGGCCTGTTCCAATTTTTCAAAGAAATTTTTTTAAATTGTTTCTTGTAAATGAACAATTTTGCATATTTTAAAGTTATTTATAATTCAAAGATTTTTTTTATAATAATTGTCAACCATTGTGGTTTCCTCTTGAGCAAAAAAAAAATCTCATATTATGAAGACAACTTTGGCGGACATACTATATATTTATTAGCACATTTTAAAATTGATTTTTTTTCGATCTTTAGGAAAATTTTATAGTTCTTGGTAAAAAACAGTGCATTTCAAATAATATGACCAACCCTCTATAATTATGTTATTCGCATACTTGTTAAAAAAAAAACTGAAACACGTCGCTTTTTGTTTTTAGGGAAGCAAATAAATTATATTTAAAATACTTTTTATTTCTTATTACTTTTATTAAACAACCCATGCCAAAAAAAAAATTTGTATTTTTTACTAACAGTACAAGTTAATATACAAAGTGTCCCAAAAACTGAACACCCTATATATTTTAACAAATTTTTACTCTGTAATAAATTCTACATCAAAAATGTATAACACACTATACGTCAGTTATTGTTGGGTTTTGAGATATCAACAGTATGGTGTTATACTGATTAACAATTAAAAAGTGAAGAATGAAAATAATATTTTGTATTTAATTATTTTTTACTAATTTTGATACTCTAAAAATGACAAATAATATAATACCTTGTCACTAATTTTCTTCCATTTCAGTTACATATTCACTTACTTAACCCAAAAACCAGTCATAATTGACGGTATTGCTCTTTTTTTTAGTGCAATTAAGTAAACATGTGTTTAAAATAAACTAAATTGCTGACATACCTATTGGTTGGTTATGGAAGGCAAAAAATTACATGGTAATATATCTTTTGTCAATCTGACAGTAACAGAATCATCATTTAGAACCAATATATTATAGTTCCTGGGCCAGTAATAAAATTCACTTTGTGATAATAAAACTTTTAAAACCTTTTAAGGAGGAGGGGGTTCCTTTTGACGAGTCTTCCACGAATATTCATACCGCCCTATATGGAAGCGGCGCGTTAAACCAGCCTGTCAACGGGTGTCGGACCGGGCAAACGCGTCACTTTTTGTCGTACAAGTTTATCACAATGTTTTGCATGTAATTTTTAAACATTATGCCAAAAATCGTAGGGATTACAGTTACGAAACCCGCCCAATCCAATACACAAAACATGTTAACGGACCTTATGTTTTCGTGACTGTAACACACTATTTTTGGCACAATATTTAAAAATTGCGTAAAACATTGTAGTAAACAAAAAATATTGTATAAATAGTCGACAAAAAAGTGACTTTTAATCGTTAATAAGTATATCAGCATACAGAGTACTGTTAATTTTCTAAAAACCAGCAATAATTGACGTATAGTAAGTAATACATTCTTGATATAATGATTCAATACAGAATCAAAATTTTTAAAATATACAGTGTGTTCCATTAAAAAAACACACTTGACATTAAAAATTAAGTTTTTGAGACACCTTGTATTATAACTAGTAAGTAATTATTTTTTTATCTTGAACACGGTGGTTTTTTTAGTTGGTATTATAGGGTACAGGCTAAACAGTAAGAGATACAAAAAACTAAGATACGTGTCTCGTTATCTTTTTTAGTCTTTAGTTTAATGGCGCAATTAGATCCACGCTAACTTGATCGGTTTAGAAGATGCAGGGTAATTCTCAAAATTTGTCGATTTTTATTATGTCTTATTACTTAGGATGGTTGCCATTCCCCCGCCCCCCTAGGGGATGGAAATTTTTATTACATATTACCAACAGGTATCAATTGGAAAAGTAATTCTAAGCAAAAAATATTCCTTATGTTTTTTCGTAAAACTAATACTTTTCAAGATATCCGCGATTGAAATTAAAAATTTTTCGATTAAAAAAACGACGTTTTTAATGGGGTTTTCGAGAATAACTTAAAACCTATGCATTTTTAAAAACTGTAAAAAGCAAAAGTGTGGGTTTTAAAAAATGAAAATTGTTTTATAGTAATTTTTATACGACCAATACGAACAAAGTTACGGCCTATTAATGGTTAATTTTTTTACTTAAATGTAAAATTTAATAGATTTAAAGTAAAATAACGGGAAATGCTGCATATTTTAAGTACCTCTTTTTTAAAAAGAAAAAGTTTTTATTTTAAAAATATGAGGTAGGTATAATAAAAATAAGGTCAATTTTTTTCTACAAAAAAACAAACAAGGCAAGCCCCTAATTACCCCTAATTAAAATTGACGTTTACCCTTTTGTAGTTCTGTTTATACAGGTATCTATCATACATCCAAGAAGTGTGACCAATTTTAAATGCTTAATTTTTGGAAAATTTAAGCTTAAAATGAAAAACGACTATTTACAATTTCATATTTTTCACCCTATTTTTCTAAGTAACTCGTAAAATACTGTAGAGAAGAAAAATTGATAAAGGAGATACGTTAAAAAAACAAGCAATTTTTCTTTGAAAAATTCGGACAGGCCACTTTGGAGCATAAAAATCTACATAATATTTTTAAAATTTAAATTGCTAAAACTTCTTAGACGTATTACCCATACATAAATAAGGAGAATTGTAAAAGATTAAAATTCAACTTTAAATTTTTATCATAACCTACTTAATTTTTAAGCTAAAAATTTCTTTTTGTTTTTAAAAAAGTCTGATGTGTACTTTAAAAAAGGTTTAGTAAATTTTTCTCGAAAAATGCAGAATTTTTTTGTTATTTGACTTTGAATCTGTTAAATTTTGGATTTGACGACAAAAAGCTAACAATTAACACTCCGTATCCCAGTTTGTATTGAGTCGTCGAAACATTATAACAACACAATTTTGTTTGTCTTTTTAAAACCTACAATTGTGCTTTGTACATTTTTTTATTAAATGCATACTTTTCGAGTTATTAGCAAAAACACATAACGTTCGATTTTTGCGTCAAAAAATTGTTCCTTTTAATCGTAAAATACCCCCTAGGGGCGGTGCCATCCACCCCCAGGGTTTTAGCGCCCTTCGGTTTAATATATTTGATCCTTGAGCTATTTCTTATCTTCTGGTAAAGTCAAGCCATGCAGGACCAAAGAATTGCCAGGTTTTACCTTTTTAGAGCTTCATTTCCTGTACTATAAGACTGAAGATAAAAAAACACACTGCTGGATTTTATTTTTTTAAATATATACAAAGAGAATAGTCAATTAAACTCTAATAAGAGAATTAATAATAATGTCAAATCGCATGTAAAAATACAGGTCCTTATAGGGGTGTGCAAATAATTCGAACTTACGAATTCGATTAAAAACTCCAATTATTCGAAAGTTCCCAAATAGTTCGGAAAAAATTCGAATAGTTTGAAAAATTTCGCATAATTTGTTTTTTTTCTAATAATTCGATTTTTTTCAAATAATTAGATTTTTTTTCAAATTATCACGAATTATTGTAGTAATTACGAATTTTCAAGGATAATTATATTTAGGATTTGTTATGTTTGATATTTAAATATAAATTTGACAAATATTATACATACACATTTTATTTTAAACCAAAAAATTATATTATTGAGCTAAAAAACTATTCCTGTTCTCAAATATTTTTCTTAAATCAAGAATTTTATTCTTTTAATTCAAGAAAAGTATTTTCTCCCGGATGGTGTGTTTAAGTCAAGATTTTGGCTCTTGAATCAAGTTATTTTTTTATTAGTGTGTGTATAACCTTTTTTTATATATTTTTTTTAAGTAAATTAAAAATTGTAAAAGGTAAAATGAATTCGTGAATTAGAAAGATATCTTGCTAGTATAATATTATTTAGATTTTTTGTTACTGACTGAGATAAATATATATTAAAATTGAGCAATTGTCTCTTTCGAATAATTAATTTTTATAAAAAAGGGATATTATGGGTCAGTAAAATATTTTGATGCCCGATGTTACGAAATCTCAATTGGATAAAATAGAGAATCCATTTATATCTTAATAATTAGTAAATAATTCGCATTATTTGTAAATCATTTAAAAATTTTCGAATTATTAGAATTTTTTCGAATTATTCGAAATCTTTCGAATTATTCGACGAATTGTGTCAGTCATCTACGATGCATGGCAAAAATGTAATTTGGGCTCAAGAGGAAAGTACCTGTATTTTTCCTAATATGGCAAATTCTTATTAGGAAAAGATGTTTTAAATTAAAACTTACTTATAAATATGCAATTTTGTTTATTTTAAACATTTATAGGCATGAAACGTAGTGAACTAATGTACAAACCTAAATAATGACCATTATCGCAGAAAAAAAAGTTTTTTTGTAAATAAACAAAATTGCATATTTAGAAATAATTTTCAATTTTTAACATATTTTCCCTATTTTTAATTTTATTAAAAATACAGGTACTTTACTCTTAAGCAAAAAATTTTGGCCAAACCTCGTAGATGACTGATACAATTTGATGTCTGATGGTTGCTTTTTAGGTTTTAGACCATGCAGAACTTTTTATAGAGAATAACTTTTTTGTAAAATCAATAATAAAAAAGTTTTCAATATGACGCCAACTTACGTAGACACACTGTATATTATATTTTATTAAATTTAAAACATAAATTCTCGAGATATAAGCAAATTATTTAAAATTTATTTACCTTTGTTAATATCTTCAGATGTAGATATTTTTGATTTGGCAGAAGTAGTTTTAAGACGTAAATTACCTTCTTTCGATTTGTTTCTAAAAGCTCTACTGCCTGCATTAAACTTTCTTATATTAACTTGTGGATATGGTTGTTTGGTAGTGGCACTAGTTGTCGACACATCCAAATTTGAGGGTGAAGTATTTGGCACAGTTTCGGTTATAGTATCCATTTTTAAAGGCGTATTTTCATCAATAACAGCGATATTATCAGTTTTAAATCCACCTAAAATAATTACAAAGACGTTAAAGGAGTTACTAAGTGTATTGTATAATAATATGCCGTCAAAACCTTATTTGTAAGGGCTGTCACATGTAAATGGTGTTTGGTAATAGCAAAAAACACTATTAGTTACACATGTTTACATGCCGGTATTTAGTTATATTGTCTCTTTTTCTCACATTGCCTATGTGTGCTGAACCGGTATACCTATACAGTGACCGGCCATAAGTTAGCAACATGAGAATTTTTTTATTAAGACAAAATTTTAATATTTTTTTTGCCTCTGCATGTCTAATAACCCAAAAATCCATTTTGACATATGTCATGTGAACAGTGGTATGGCGGGAAATTTGAAAAATCGAATATAAAATTACGAAAAGTGGGGTTGAGTCGCGAAATTAAAAAAACTCTGAGAGTAAAAACTGCTTAGAATATAATCCAAGCCCGGAATAAAAAACTTAAAGCATATATTTTAAAAAGTTAATTTGCCACTTTTTTAAAATATTTTTTTAACAAAGTTTAAGTGTACCATTTTATTTACTAAACTACTTTTATTTAACTAAACTTCATTTGTTTAACTCAAAATTAAACCTTTTTTTACAACTAGAGCAAATAATTAAAAAATAGGCTTTTGCAGTACACTCGGTGCTGCAATGATTGATTTCTAAAAATCTTTTCAATATTATTCCAAACAAAAAACGTTAAAATATTCAAAAATGGTAAAATTTATTTATCCTAATCATTTTCTACTCATAGTAAAGACGAGTTTTCACATTTTGTGCATAAACTTAAAAATTGCCCCTTAATTTAGTAATATGTTTTAAGGTCATTTACATCTAATGTTTTATTAGTTCAGCAAGTAAAATATACAGTTAACCATTTTTTTATTTTAATTTTACAAAAATATAGATAGTTTTTACTATAACTAATAAGTAAATTACCCAAACAAAAATAAAAATACAAGCTAGAAATGAAAATAAAAAAGCAGGTTAGTATTACCTGTATTTTTGTAAATGGTAAAAAAATAGTACCTAAACCGTTTTTTACTTACTGAAGTAATAAAATATAAATGTCAATGATATTAAAATAAATCAATAAATAGAGGGGTAATTTTTAAGTTTATGTACAAAATGTGAAAACTCGTTTTCAGTTATGAGTAAAATATGATTTAAATTAATAAATTTTTGGAATTATATTTAGAAATAGAACCGCCAGTCTCTATCTCAAATAATATCCAAGATACCCTGTAATTGCAACGAAATCCGGATACCCTCTACTGGCAAAAACTTATTTTTTAAAATTGTTTGCTCTAGTTGTCAAAAAAACAAACAAATATGTTTTATTTTAAGTTAAACAAATAAAGTTAAGTTACATAAAGCTACTTTAGTGAATAAGGTACATATAACTTTGTTAAAAAAATTATAAATTCACTTTTTTAAAATATATGCTTTAAACTTTGTATTCGGGGCTAGAATTAAATTCTAAGCAGATTTTACACTTAGAGTTTTTTGTTATTTTGTACCCTAACCCCAATTTTCGTGATTTCAACTTGGTTTTTCCAAATTTTCCGCCACATCGCTGTAGGTTATCGGTCATGCAGAAGCGAACGCGAATTTCCCTTAATAAAAACATTTTCCATATGTTGCAAACTTTTTGCCATAGAAGTAGTCATAATAAAATTAATTCTCCAGTCTGGCAAACAATCAAAAAATAGTGGAGACACCAGAGTTGGGCAGAATACTGAAAGTCAGTATTCGAATACGAATACGAATACCGGAAAAAGATAGTATTCGAATACCGAATATTTGAATACTTGGAAGAAAAAAGTATTCGCCGAAATCGGTATTCGAATACTGAAAACTAAAAGATTCAAATACTACTTAACAAAAGCTATGATGAGAATAAAGAGCAAAAAAAGGTCTTTACCTCTGTTTTTTCCCTATTTTGCTTCCCTTTTGTTATCCCATTTATGACAATTTTAGTTTTCGGATACTACTCACAGTTTTCGGTATTCGAATACTCAAAAAATATTCGTCGAGTACTTCCAAAGTATTCGAATACAGAATCCCAGAATCCCGAATACTGAGCAAAATAGTATTCTACCGAATACCAAACACACAAGTGTATTCTGAATGCTATTCAGAATACTGAGTATTCGAATACGACCCAACTCTGGTTGACACTTATTGACCGCTTAACCTGCATTAACAAAATTTGGTATCTGAAAGTCAGTGATGTCAACACTGTTACCAAATTACCTAGTTTTGTGCTACACGTGTCATTGTCGATTTTTTTAATGGCATCCTTTATTTATTTTTATTGCAATAAATTGGGCAAGGCAAACTTAGTAGGTTAACAATTTTTTAAAATCCTATTTTTATTAGTTGCTATTTTTATAGTTGCTATCACACCACATACATTTTCGATAAAAAATACAGAAAAGTTTAAGTATCTCCAAAACCACTTAAGCTACGTTTATAAAATTCGGTATTTAGACTTTTCTGAGCAAGTTAAATTTTTAACTGTGATATCGGTATGGTTGCCAGATTTTCCAGTTATGGGTTACACGTAAAATTGTGCAATTGCAACTGTGCTACTATCACTCTGTAATTAGGCATGCCTAAAAACCTACAAATATTAAATTTTGTTAGCATGGTTTTACCGGATTTAAATATATTAAGGCGCTTACGTTCTTTTTGATGAAGGTGTAGGGGATTATATATAAACAACTAAGAGAGAACTTTAAAAATTTGTCAACAGTGCCGATATTACTATCTAATTCTACATGCCTGTGACATCCTAAATACCAAATAATATAGTAAATTTAACTATTTACTTTTTTACTAACCCAGTATTGACAACAATTAAAACTTTTTAAAATCAGTTTTTGCTAACAGGTGTACATTAAATATTGCTTAAAGAATTAGGGAACATACTAGGCAGCAATTAATATTTGAAACTTTCAAGTTATTTCATAGTAAAAAAAATTGGCAATGTTGTCGGCTTGATAAGTATCTTAACCGAACTATATTTTTAATTAAGTTTAAAATGACTCTTTTAAAATAAAATTTTTCGTCAAATACAAAATTGGAAAAATATTGTACGTTATTGAATATTATGTGACCCCAATAATCAATTGTCTATTTGACAATGGTCATCAGCTTCAAAAGTTAAATGCCTGCTTATTTACCCATAGTCTTATCTCTCATATAAGGAAAGTTAACAATAGTGCCGACCTAACTTTAAACACCCTCTATTTGAATTGTATTTGGTTCCACTAATCTGACAATTTGAGAGTGACGTAAAGGAAACAGAGGTCTACAAAAAAACGTCAGATTAGCATTTTTGAACGTGGCTATATTTAAAAATAATAATAATAATTTTGGGATACCTAAAAATACGACACGACCCGAACGATTTCCACAAGCCGAAATAATCATAGTATTTTTTTGTAATTATTTAAAAGTCTATAGCCGCTTCCCCACTGATGAAAAGGTATACATTATATACCTTTTTTTTCCTTTTTATCATCTAAGCTTTGCAACTCAATAGGTCTCTATGACGCTCGAGTAAATCCCAATTTAGCATTGTGGGCTCCCCGACTATAATTATTTTTTGTAGTATTTTAATTGTACCTGCTAATAAACCACTGGATAAATCTGATTGAACTCGATCCAACTTGTCAATTAGACTTTCCGTTGATGTTTTTGTCTTTGTAGATATTTCCGAATTAAAAGAAAGTATTTCAGGTGGAGTTGTTTCCGGTAACCCGTCTTTCTTCACAGTAGCTTCAGTTTCGAATTGTTCGGCGTTGTCATCTGGTTCATTAAGATATTTATGTCTGTTATCCTGTTCCACAACAGATGAAGGAAGATACCGTGCTCCTGAAATGCTTTTGCTAGTTTGGACCTAAAACAGTGGTAAACAATTTGATAACAGATAATTATAATATAAAAATCATGTGTGCCCAATAGCGGTATTTAGTAAATGTAATCTTAATATCGTAAAAAATGAGTTTTAAACGGCCGTATTTACCAGTCTTATACCTAGTTGTTTGTCTGATAGTTATCTGTTTGCTAAGATTTATCCCTCTGATAATAACATCTAGTATTCACCACCAAAAACGCACGCCCTGATTGTTGGCAGAGAGATAAAGAAAAAAATAAGCTGGCATTAACTACATATGGACTCCATATAAAATGCTACAACTAACTCTTTCACAAAAAAAAAATATACAGAGCTTAAATTACTAAAGTTTTTTTTGCAAAATAGAACGTCACTTTATATATAGAGCTTTTAAGTAGAATGCAGTGGCGCAGTCCAACTTTTTCTAAATAAATAGTATTAGTAATTTAAGTTTTAACTTCAAAACATTTCCACTAAAACTTTGTATTTAACTTTAGGAAAGCCTCAATAATTTTAACTATTAAAACCTATAAAGAGCCCAAACTATGCTTTAAATTATTTTGTTTTCCAATAAACCTGGACATTACACTACCCATATTTATTTCGACACAACACATATTTAAAATAACACTGTTAGTTGAGATCTACGTAAAAGTTTTTTTATGAAATTTTTTACAAGCTTTTTAAAATAACATAATACTGTTGGTATATTTTATTAGGCAGCGACAAATTTATTATTTTTTATTATTTATTTCAAAATTTTTGCAGTAGACCCTAAAAACAAATCCGTTAACAGTTTTTTTTCAAATTTGATTTTGCCAAAAAACTTATTAATGTTTTTTTTTGTTATTATAAATGAAGGTACCTTTTTAAGCAGTATTATTAATTAGAATTTAGCTGTTACTATTAAATAATTTTCTTGCTTTATTGTTGGATAAAATCTGACGGATTTTATGTTTTGCGGTTCTATAACTTACCGATGCCACTACTATCCACGAATCAGTAGAAGACTCATCCCTATCAGATGGGGATGAGGTTTCTGGTGAACTTGTAGTCTGAGGCGTAATGGAAACTGGTGATATGATAGTATTATTAACGATAGTTTTACTAGTCACCACAGATACAACTAATTCGGGAATGTCTCCTTTTTCCTCATTAGATATATTTTTGAATATTGATAAAGGTGTACTAGTTGTTTCGGTATTATATTTTGATTTTATATTTTTCGATGAAGATATAGATACAACTACCGGTGAATGAGTATTTATATCGGACGACGCTGGTTCTTGGGTTGTTGTGTCCAAAGAATCGGTGTCTACAAACTCATTAAAGCTATTTTCCTGAACTTTGGGTTTCATCGTTAAAACTTCGTGGGTTTCATTTTGTTCTTTATCATTGGGCTGCTCAACAACGCTTTCATTGTTTTCCTAAAATTAAAAACATATATATATTTATAAAAAAACAATTATTCAGATTTGTTTTAATTAGAGCTGATAAAATAAAAATAGAAGCAGGGGTATACAGGGTGTCCAATACCGCTACTGACAAACTGTAAGGGGTGGTTCAACAATAAAAAAATAAAAACAAAATTTTATATGAACATATATGTACTAAACGTCTGGGTTTTTAAACTACGGAGTGTTAAGCATTTTTAAAAACATCGCTTTTTATAATAACTTATTAACCAATTTAAAATAAATTTTCACCAGTGTCGTCCATGAGGGCTTTAGGGTAAATATTTTTAAGAAAAAAATTGTACGGTTCTGCATTTTCCTAAAATAAAAATTAGTTTTAAATTCCTGTTAGTTATTAGTTTTATACAAATATGATATCTTGATTTTTTAAAATTAAATGTAAGGTTTTGTCGAAGTAAATACAAATTATTTCTCGGCATGGTCATTTTGCCATCCTATTCTAGAGTTTTTGGTATTAGCTCAGGCGGAATAGCAGTAAAAATGGTCAAAAAATTCCTTACAGCAAACTAATGGTAAAGTTTTATTAAGTGCATCATAAGTATGTAAGAAAAACATTTCCAGACCAAAATATTGCGGTAAGGGGTGAAGGGGAGGTTTTTAAGGGTAAAAATGTTTTTTTTACAATTTTAAGCTAAACAACAGATCCAAATCAAAAAGTTAAATGTAAAAGTTGTCAACATTAAAAAACCTACAACTTATGTAATAACTATTTTTAACCTAACCTCAAAAATTTTTGAGAAAAGTAGAAAAAACTGTTTTTACGGTTTTTAATTTTTATCCTTTACAAAAATAGTTCGATTAAGCTAAAATTATGAAAACCTACTTTAAAAAAATGAGAATCTTCAACCGCATTTTTTTAATCAAAAATGCTCCGCTAAGGGCTCATTTATTTGTTTTTTTGTCAAATTTTAATAAATACAAATATATATATATATATATATATATATATATATATATATATATATATATATATATATATATATATATATATATATATATATATACATTAATAAAAGGTAAAGTTCTTTGGGCATATGGCTCATCAATGACTGTAAAAATTAATATATATAGGAGGACAAATTGGGAAGGCTTTGAGGCCACACTCGAGTAGTCGCTTGGGGGAGGGATAGCTAAAATAGTCACAGCGAGAGATCTCGATCTGGCAGTAGAGCAAATAAGCGAAGCCATTCAGGCTGCTTACGAAGCAAACTGTCCAGAAAGAGTGAGGCAACTCAAAAGAAAAACAGCATGGTGAAACAATCATCTCCAGGAGCTTAGGGCCGAGGTGAGAAGGCTATTTAACAAACCCAAAGCTAACCATGACTGGAACTCGTAAAAAGCGAAACTTACGCAGTACAACAAAGAAATCCGCAGAGCAAAAAGGAAGTCCTGGGAGCAATTCTGCGAGGAGATTTCAGACACTCCCGTGTGCGCTAAAGTGCACAGAATAATGGCCAAAGAGGGCGCCGATCAAGAGCCTGGCCTGCTAAAGAGAGCAAATAGCTCATACGTGAGCACAACGAAGGAGAGCCTGGAGCTGCTAATAAAGACATATTTTCCAGGCTCTTCAATAATCACCAACTCAACAAGCCAAATTCAATCCACTGAGAGGCGGAAACGCCCGAAGAAAGTAGATTGGAAAAAAGCAGCTAAGGTGGTAAATTACAACTCCATCAAATGGGCTTTTCAACCGTTCAAATCGCCCGGCCAAGATGGAATCTTCCCAGTGTTGATGCAAAAAGGACAGAACATTCTAATGCCACACTTATGTATATGTAGCGTGGGGTTACATACTCAAAATATGGCAAAAGTCAAGGGTGATCTACTTACCCAAGGTAGGCAAATCCTTAGACAGAACACCTAAGTCATATAGACCAATCAGTCTATCCTCTTTCCTGCGGAAAGCGCTGGAAAAAATAGTGGATAGATACATCAGAGAAAATACCCTCAAAGGGAGTTCTCTGAACCAGCGCCAATACGCGTATTAACCAGGAATGTCTGTGGGTCAAGCACTAGACGATCTAAACAGACTTCTGGCTAAGTCGATTGACGACAAGGAGGTGGCGTTGGCGACATTCTTGGACATAGAAGGCCCGTTTAACAACGTACCAACTTTTTCACTTATAAACGCGCTAAGAAACAAAGGTATCCCCGACACAGTCTGCAACTGGATCGAAGCTGACCTTAGGAATAGGGTCATTAGATCCACCCTAGGCACAGTAACAATGGAGGCTAAAGTGGGGAGGGGCTGACCACAGGGAGGCGTTTTATCGCAATTATATTGAGCAGTCCTGGTAGATGAACTTCTTATCAAACTGACTGGTGAAAGGTACAACTGCCTGGGGTATGGGGATGACCTGGTCATTGAGGTCAGTGGAGGTCGCCTAGGATACATATCAGGCAGAATGCAAAACGCCGTAGACATCGTTGATGAATGGTGCAAACAGGAGGGACTTTCAGTCAACCCTCATAAGATAATAACCGCCCCTTTCACAAAAGAAGGGCGCTGGAAGGATTAAGACCTCCCAGGCTCAACGGAGTGGAAATCCTCTTTTCAAAAAAGTCAAATATTTAGGAGTCATCTTTGACCAAAAATTGACTTGGGGACTACACCGTAACAAAGTCACTTAGAAGGCAAAAATTGAGGACTTGATCCGAAAATGAACCTGTAGATGTACAAAATGGTTATTAGACCAAAGATAACATAATCTACGGTTCAATTGGCTGGGGTGCAAAGACGCTACAAAAGACGGCAATAAGGCAATTACAAAGTATACAGAGACTCGCGTGTCTATGTATTACGGGGGCCATGAAATCGACGCCTATTGCAGCTCTGGAAGTGCTGCTTAACCTACCGCCACTTTACATATTCATACAGGGTGAAGTGAAAGCGGTACAATACCGTCCTCAAACAAGACCAGAGTCCTATTATAAGACAGGAAAGGGCCATACAATGGAGATTCAAGGAGGACCAAGAAGTCAACTCACTGTGTGAGATGCCTTCGGACAAAATGGTACCAAGCTATTGGCTAAACAAAGGTTTTCAAACAATTATACCAAATAAAAAGGACTGGGAGGCGAGCCCTCCCGTTAAAGCTGACCTAATCTGGTATACAGATGGCTCCAAAACGGACCAAGGAGTCGAAGCAGGTATATATGGAGACAAATCGAGGACGGAAATAAACATCGGTCTCGGACAACACCCTACAGTGTTCCAGGCGGAAATTGTAGCCATTGAACAGTGTGCTAGGGAAATCACCAAAAGAAGTTACATGGGTAAAACTATAGTATTTTATTCGGACAGCCAGGCAGCCATCAGGGCGGTCAGTTCATGCAAGATCAGCTCTAAGGTGGTGCAGTATTGCGTAACCGCCCTGGAAGAGGTGGGTGCGTCCAACAAGCTAACTATTGCCTGGGTACCAGGCCATGAGGGCCACTAGGGCAATGAGGAAGCCGATACACTGGCAAAGGAGGCAATGGTAGACCCCGAGCCCTATTGTGGTATTCCGTCATGCCAAGTAAGGTCAACTATTAGATCATGGGGGAATCCCAAAACTAATGGATAAGAATACCAGGACAGCGTCAGGCATACTCGCCGGAATTTACGAAAGAGCTTCTGAATTACAACCGGAAGGAAGTAAGAATTATAGTAGGTCAACTAACAGGTCATTGCAGACTGAATAAACACCTGGAAACAATGGGCCTGGCAGAAGATAACCTATGCAGGTTTTGCCAGGAAGAAGGGGAAACCGCTAAACACATATGGTGCTACTGTAAAGCCCTTTGTCGTCTGCGGTTTGCAAGGCAGGGTGAGAAAAAAACTAAAGTAGCAACATTTACCAAGGAGCCAGGTTCAAGCTTGTGGAGTCTGATTAGTAAGACCGGCTTGGATAGTGTACTCTAACATACTGATGGAGAATACACAATAAACCTGAGCAGGTTGCAGTGTTAGAGGATTACACTCCACCTTCAAGCTAATCTAATCTAATTGTAGATACGTTAAGGGTACAGCTTATTTTTTAGTTTGTTTTTATCATTATATAAAATATAAGTTGCAACACTGATGTATTGATGAATTTTTCTTAAAAAAAAATGAATTTTGCTCTCCAAAAGAATTAAAAAAGTCAATATCAATTAGATTAGAATAGGGCCGGGATAACCCATGCACTGAAGCCGCTTGGCTTATTGTGCGCCCTGTCTTTTTACGTTTGGATGATGAACGTGGGTTCCGAACCACGGTCCTATGAGCAACAACTTAAAACCACGTCCCCACCCAGAGGGACTGTAGAACGAAATAGATGACCATATCAAAATATGGTTATTATTTTTTACATTTGTTCGAAAGTACGGGTAAAGTTAAAAAAATATACAGGGTGTTCGAAAAATGCACAGCCAAATTTCAGGAGGTGATTCCTCATTGAAAAATATGAAAAAAGTTCCTATAAACACGGGTCCGAAAATGCATAGTTTCTAAGATACAGGGTGTCCAACATTTAGGTTCAACATTCACCTTCTTTAATCTTCAGTTGACCTTCACTTTTTAATGTCATTAGATAGTCCTTAAAAAGTTAAGATAGGAAAGTAAAATTAATTTTGATCTATCTTTAACTGTTTTTGCTCAGTAAATCGTCAAAATTCAAAAATTCCGTCCCAAGAAACATGCAATAAAGTGGTTTTTATTGTTTTTCTCGAAAACGAAGCAAGATACAAAAAAATTTCAATAAAATAAAAAAGTTACAAAAAAGTCAGTGTCGTACATTTTTTTACAATTATTTTCGATAAGGAGTCCCCTGAGACGCCACTGGACTTAATAATTTTAAATTAATTATGCCTAACTTAGGCTCTTATTTCTAGAAATAACATTGAACAAAAATTTCAAGAAAATCGTTTTTATGGTATTCAAGATAATTACAAAAGAAATATTTTTTAAAAAAGTTGTATGTATCTTGGAAACTATGCATTTTCGGACCCATGTTTATAGGAACGTTTTTTCATATTTTTCAATGAGGAATCACCTCCTAAAATTTGGCCGTGTATTTTTCGAACACCCTGTATATTTAAAAAAGACAGTATTTTTTCTTAAAAAATATTTACCTTTAACCCGTTATGGATGGCACTCTTAAAAATATATTTTTTATCCTATGTTAAAAAATGTCTTATGATGTATAGAAGATGTATCCTACGTGTTTTAAAAGATCCAAATTGTTATAAAAGTTATTGTAAAACACTCATAATTTTTTAAAGTTTAACACCTCGTAATTAAAAAAAATAAGACTTGTTTTGGACATATATGTTCAAGAGAAGTTTTTTCCTTATTTTTTTATTGTAAAATCATCTGTTTAAGTTTGTCGGTTAAGTTATTGAATATTAAAAGAAATAAAAAAATAATATGTAAGACCACCATAAAAAAACGTCATTTATTTTAGGAATACATTTTATCAACTAGGGATGCTGTCAGTTGTCTTCAAAATTTACTACAAATATTTTTAATGTCAAAATATATTTTTTCCCTATAAAAATACCCTCTCCAAGCTACAACCGTCCTAAGTTTAACTCTCTACAACTCTTACCAACCTTAATATGGAACCCACTTACCTTTCTAGAGTCCCGTAATCATAGTTTAAATCCCCTAGATCTCTTTCTTACCTCCAACCCCGAACTCTATCAAGCATCTGTCACAGCTTACCTAGGCCGCTTAGATCATGGCTTAGTTACTATATCGTACTTCACGCACCGTATGGTACTACAACAATGGCCTGAAGGACTTCTTCGCCACTTACCCCTGGGATTTCATCTGCTTTTTTTCTCATGATCCTTCCGAAATATGCAGGCAACTAACTGAATCAATTTAATTGGGCATTGAAACCTATATTCCACACACCATCAAGAACACCACATCCAATAAGAAACGCTGGTTTTCTAAATCTTGTAATAAAGCTATACTTTTAAAAGTTCAGACTCATAAAAAGTTTCTACAGAATCCTAGTCCAGAAAACCGACAGGCTAGCATTGAGCAAGAAACTACTACAATCAAACAATTTTAGAAGCCTAAGACTCCTTTGACAATCGCATAAAAACAAAGCTCTTTCTTGCTCAAATGGCAGTAAATCTTTCTGGTCCTTTGCGAAAAACATTAGTCAAATTTTTTTATCAGTTTTTTTCCACCACTAACATTGAAAGATAAAATTATTCTTACCGCTCAAGGAAAGGCAGAACTATTTGCTCAACAATTTGCTGCCAATTCAACCCTTGACCCGCCCGTAAATAATCCAATTCCAGCTATTGCCCCAGTTCCTTATAAAATGCCCGATATTATTTTTAAGGTGAAACACATTAAGCGTATCATTTTTTCTCTTAACACCAAGAAATCGTCTGGGTTGTATGGCATACCAGCAGCCGTTTAAAAAAATGTGCTCCAGAACTTGCACCCATCTCAACTCGGCTCTTTTGAATTTCTTACGACACAGGTGTTTTTCCGGACAGCTGAAAAGCTGCACGTGTTCAACGTATTCCCGAGAAAGGATTCAAATCTCTTCCATTTAACTATAGACCAATTCCAATTCTCTCAGTTCTTTGTAAAGTAATGGAGAAATTTATTTTATTAACAAATCCCTAGGTATTTACCAAAACACAAAATTTTGCAATACAGGCAGTATGGATTTCGCCACAAAAGATGTACAGCAGATCTTCTTTTCTTCATATCACACTGCTGGAAAAAGTCTCTTGAGTTTCTAGGTGAGTCCCAGATCGTTGCTCTTGATATCTCCAAAGCTTTTGACCAGGTCTGGCATGCCGCGCTCCCTAATAAACTTTGCTCTTATGGTCTTTAAACTAATCTCGCTACTTGGCTCTCTAGTTATCTTTCTGATCAACGTATATCAGTTAATGTGGATGGCCACTCTTCAAGCTTTCACCAAGTAAATACTGGAGTGCCTCAGTGATCAGAACTAGCACCAGTATTGTTTCTTTTTCACATCACCTTCGCTCGTCCACAACCAACTCCATTCATAGTTTCGCCGACGATAGTACCCTTCACTCCAGTTTTTAGGTTCCTAAACCAATCTCCAAACCTGATTTGGGAAGCAAACGGAAAGCGATGCAGATATTTCTTTTACAGGACCTTAACTTAATATTGGATTGGGACGTCAAAAATCTCGTCCACTTTAATGCATCCAAAACACAATCATGTTCCTTGTCGCGAAAAAAGACATCAAATACTCAGTCTTTAATTATGAGTGGCTAAGTTTTGCAAAGCAGACACCTTCAATCTTGTGGGCGTTACATTTAAGAATAACCTTAACTGAAATAAACACATATCTATAGCCACGGCAGCTTCAAAAAAGCTTGGATTTCTCTTTCGAGCCAAGTGTTTTTCTCCTATCAATTTATACACTTTGTATGTGTCCCAAATTCGACCTCCCTTGGAATATTGTTCTCATTTCTGGGGCATGGCGTCCCCCACAACCCTTAGCATTCTTGATTCGATTCACGGCCCCCAACAGAGAAACTCGTGGTGCCGCACGTATGCATCCCTATACGGTTCAACTGGAAAGGCCCCGAATTTCCCACTTTGTTCGTTCTTTTATCCCTAGAGTTTCTAGAATTTGGAACCTGCTACTCGCAGAGGTCTTTCCGCCCCCACTCCCCCAATCTTCAAGTATTTACGCCCCGTGTCAACAAACTTCCTCTTACCTCGCTTAAGACACCCACGGTGTCTGTTAATGTTAATTATTTTGAACTCTTGCTACATTTTTGCATCAAATCTTACAAAGATTTACACAACCGCCAGACGATCATCGGAAACTCTAAATATTTAACACCATGTATTTCTGTAAAACTACAAGGGGTCTTAAAGAAAATCGCCGGAGGCAATTAAGGAGATTTTAGAAGAATAACCTATGTCAAAAAATATACATGGTGTTCAGTAACTCAACCGACAAACTTTAAGGGGTGATTCTACTATGAAAATGAGGAAAAAAACTGTATATTAACAAATGTCCTAAACGTCTTAGTTTTTGAACTACTGGGTGTATTTTTTTAATAACTAATATACCCATTCGGATATTTTTAAAAAATTTGGGAAACGCACCCTTTGCACAAGACGACATGTTTTGTCACACAAGAAAACAATAATTTTTACCATTTGAAGTGTATCAGCGGAAACTTGATCGGTATGTCAAGTGTTGAAAAAGCTATTAAGAATATTCCTGTAGATGGTTTAATACAGTTATGTCGAGGCCATTAAAAAATATAAACGACCCACTTTAAATCGTACAATGTATACTTATAATGGAAGCCTAAATATATGGTAAGTAAAATTTAATTAGTTTAAGCATCTACGAGAATTTTTTTGTCATTAAAAAAAAATGTTTTTACAGGCCTTTTTAAACGAAATTAATAATTAATGTTTTTTTTAGAAAATTAAATTCTTTATTCATGGATTTCCATGGCCGTTGCAATTAAAAGTAAAGCTTTACAATTTAATGGCAAAAAGGTGGAAAAAATAAAAAACTCTAAAGGTCTTTAAAAAATAAAATATGCTCCAATTTGGTGTATATACAGAATTGCGTATAAAAGAAAGGGGATATAAATATTTCGGTCTAACACTTCTTTCAGATTTAAAATTAGCGTCTTCAAAAATCCCCGTATACCAAAATTGCTCAGAATCGGCCTCGACGCACCTTACGAGACAATCAGGTTTTTACCAAAAGACAATGTCAAAATATAAGTACCGGATTTTTTAGTTTAATAATAAAATCTTCACAATAATACAGAAATATTAATTAGGTAGTGCAGTGGAAAAAAAGTAAAATATTTGAAACATTTCGGATAAAAATTAAAATCAAAACGTTGGGGGATATTCATAATAATAATATGTCTAATTCAGTTCATTGATGGTAGTAGTGGACATTCAAAAGTGAAAAAATACTTGTATTTCTAATTCAAAAACAGGGTTACAAATGCTCCTTTTAGTATTCTTTAGTTTACAGAAAGATAAGCTCAAATCGCCTATTTTTCAGATATTTTTTTATTATTTGACAGTGTGCGGGAACAACGTAGAATGGTGTTCTATGTATATAGCAAAAGGATAGATATAGAAAGACTGTTTAACCCTTTTTTCTCCGACCTGCATACTTGCTTGCAATATAATTAAAAAATATTTCTAATATTGTTACTTAACTAAATAAAGACACATCAACAGATTGTTTTTTTTCTGTAAAATTTTAAAGATAATTTTTTTGTGCTCCTTATAGAGGTCGTGCAAGTCCAAAATTGCCATAGGCACGTATTTTCTTTAATTTACTTAGCCAACTTTATTCAGAAACTAATTTATTTCAAATATCAATTATGTTTTTTTGTTTTTGGTCAAAATTGTTTTTATTTTATTTTTTATTTTATTACAATTATTAATAAAAATTAAGTGACTTGCTAATAGTATATCCTTGAGTTCGAATAACAATATTTTTTTCATCTAAACATGGTCAACACCAGACTATATGGATGCTATGTAGGATTTAGAAAAAATGCATATTTAATAAATATAGTTAAAAAAAACTAAAAATACTCTTTTAAAGTACACCAAATTAAAAAGTTCAAAATAATTTTTAAATTAACCCTAAAAAACGAACGAAAAACACTAATATTATTGTACAAAAGTGTGGGCGCTTTATTCCATATTTTTTGTATATCTAGCATGTTGTTTTTTACATATACAGGGTGTTTCCTAACTAGGTATGAAACTTAAGGAGGTAATACCTTATATTTTTTTATGTAAAAAAGTGTCAATAAAAAATATCCGGGCTTGTCTCATTTCTGACATACAGGGCGTTAAAGATTTTAAAAGGAGTAGGTTTTTTAAATATCTTAATACCCTTTGACCCGATTTAAATAAAATTTAGTACTTATTTTAAAGGCGCTTGTAAAACTCTACATGGATTAAAATTATTGGGTCCAGGGGCGTTTAAGTGGCCACGACCACATCCAATATTATTAAGAAAAAAAAGGTACGCCACTGACTTTTTATGAAGTTTTTAGTTTTTTTTTTTTGAAATAAGAAATTTAACATACAACTTTTGAGTTTATCGTATTTTTACCGTAAAATGCTACGTTTTCGAGAAGAAAAATTAGCGACTTGGTAATTCTAAAAGTATTCGGATAAAGAATATTAAATAAAATTCAAAATTAAAAAATTTTGCTCTGAAACGGGAAAAATAATGATTTCCGATAAATAACACTACTGCCTCATAATTTTAGGGCAAATAATTTTTTATTGTTTATTTTTGTTTTTTATATCATTTTGTCTATGGGTTTTTTAAAGAAGAAATTAAAGTGGATTAATTTTTTTCCAGAACACGATGATACGACTAAAATTTAAGAGACTAAAAAGCTGTATGTATTAAAACTTCCTAAAACGTCATTGGCGTACTTTTTTCTCAATAATATAGGCTGTGGTGCTTACTGAGACGCCCCTAAACCCAATAATCCCAAATAGGTATAGCTTTAAAAGCACTCTATTACATTAAATGAGTGCACCAAATTTTATAAAAAATTGGCTAAAGGGTTTTTAAACTATTTACAAAATATTTACTTTTTAAAAATGTAACTTCCTGGATCTCAGAAATGAAGCAACTTCGGACATATATGTTTATACATAACACAAGAATTCATCCCCTTAAGTTACGTACCGTAGTTAGAAAACACCTTCTATATAACCAATATATTGCCAATGCCACAACCCCATTGTGGAGCCTCGGTTATGTGCTGGTGCACTTGCGCAATTCGAAAAATGTGTATTAGAAAGGACGAGGTTTATGATATATGGGGTTTAAATCTCGATTAAATAAAAGAATAATTTTAGGCTTCAATTTCCTTTTGCTCACACAATAAGGTTGTAAAAATAGTACAAATAAAAGTAAAATAGAAGTTTAAATACAATTTTTGTCTAAAATTGGTTTCACTCAAACCAAATGCTTATATTATAATCAACTTCGTATTTGCAGGGTATGCTAGTTTTTTTACCTTTTTATTAAATTCCAAGAATCCTTGTTTTGTAACAGATTTTAAGAGTGTTTGAGGATTTTTACAAAAAATAATTATTGAAATATTTTTTTCTACATTAATTAATAAGAGTTTTATCATATAAAACAATCTTAAACAGTAAAACTTTTTAATTAGGGTAGCGAAAATATCTAATTTCTTAAACAAAATAATATTTGGCTTTTCTCCAAAATAAAAAATGTTTAATAAACATTTTAATAAAATAAGACTTTTATATATAGGGATGCGCAAAAATCCGGAATAAAATTAATATCTTTATACCAGTAACTTAGGAAAAAAACGCTGAAACACGTCAATTGATTTTAAATTGTACGCATTTTTTGACAGCAACCCTTCCCAACTTCAAATGCACACAAGTCGTGTATGGACTCATTGAAAAGCTCAGAACAGACTAACCTGGGCAGGCACCACAACAAATTTTATTGATTAATGTGTAATTCTGATAACGTAATCTAGCATCAACATAAAATTAGTTATATCCCAAGCAATTGTTAAGCAGTGTTAGTTTAAAAGGTTGTTGCATTTTTGTACCAAATTTAATGCCCTAATAAGAAAAAAAATAACCCAGTTTTAGAATTGTGGCATTTCTGGGTAAAATTGAAATCTGTTTAGTTTATTAGTTGTGTACCCTAAAAGTGTCCTTTTTTAATTTGCTAAACAAAAATGGTATTATCAGAGAGGCAGCGTATCGAAGTCTTGATATTGTTGGGATGTGGGGATAGAATGCGGAGTCAAAGTAAAGTGTGTACTTTATTTCATGCAAAATATAACATTTCCCTGGCTACTGTGAGTAATATCTTACACAAATTTGAAGAACATGGTACAGTGAAGGACTTGCCCAGAAGTGGCCGGCCACATGTTTTAGACAAAGATCAAAAATTGGACATTGCCGTATCTTTGCAGAAAGATCCGCATTTGTCAACGGTTTCATTATCCCAAATCAATCCTGCGCCTAGACGTACGATTGGGTGGTTTTTGAAAACAGAAAATTACCACCCATCTAAGATACAGGGTTTAAACTTTAAAAAAAAATCAAGTTTTTAATAATATCTCAAATATGCCTAATCTGATTTTAATAAAATTTGGCTGTGGTGTTTGCTAAAATAGGAAGTTTATTTAGCCCTAAACTAATTTTAATTTGTGAGACCAGTTGCGGGGTGGGACGCATCTTAGCTAATATTATTGAGAAAATATGTACGTCACTGATTTTTTTGCAACTTTAATCTTTTTTTCGGATGAAACACTTAAAAATACAACTTTTGTATCTTTAGATATTTAAGTAGCTTGCTTAGTTTTCTGGAAAAAAGATAAAATATGCTTAACTGCATAATCCTGGACCATACAAGAAACAATGGGGCATGTTTTTCTATTAAAAATTAAGTGTTATAACTTCTTATTAGCAATTATGTAATAACATCAACAAATGCCTAATTAAATAACCTTTATATCTAGCCTAACAAATTTTACTAAAAAAGTGTTTTAGAAATGTTTAGGTTTTTTGAAAAGTTTAACACCCTGTATCTTGAGAACAAAAAATTTGGGGAATTATGTTTATATGAACTTTTTTTATAAAAATAGCTCAGGTATACGCCCATACATTTTTTGCCGCAATTAGGAAACATCCTGTATAAAAAAGTTATATGAATAATTCTCCGGAAATGCATTATTTTTATAAAAAAAGAGAATTTTCATTAGTTGGTTTGTTAAGTATCCCTCATCTGAATTTAATAAAAATCAGTCCCCACCCATTTAATTTTTAAACAGACGAATTTAAAAATTACAATTTTGGGATATAAAATTGATGCATATTTTAAAGTTAACTTGACCAATGAAAATTTCAAGATGGCTGCTAAGGGCCATCTAAAGAAAAAAAAGTATAAGGGAAACGGGTGTCTTATGCAACATCATTTTAAAGCTCCTGGCAAGTACTTACTTTCGGTCTTGAATTCAGGGAGTGGCCCGGGGGAATAACCTCCCCCCGGAATAAAAAAATTCCCCGGAGAATCTAAGCATAGGTATGAATGTTATCTCAAATTATACAATTGGTTATACTGGGTGTCCGGAAAGGTGAGGTGATAAATGATAGGGGTGATGGAGTGAGCCAAAATAAGGTTAGTACTTTACATAAAAAAGATCTATCGCGCAGATTTTCGTAAAATCGCATTTTAAATCCAAACATACCGGCATTTTGTATGTAATTGAAAGATATTTTTTTTAATCATTAAAATGTAGTAAAATTATTAAAAATGATGTTTATGAACCTCTTTAACCTTGTAAAAAAAATAAAGACTGTTTTTTTAAATAATTTAACCATATTTTAATAATATTCTCAAATAATGGATATACAGGGTGGCCCACCATATTCGACACGGTCTGTAGCTGAATAACCATGGGGTTTTAAAAAATAATAAATACTGAAACATATACAGGTCGGATAAGGCCACAGTATAAAATTATTTTAATCTATACAGGATGTCTCAAAAAAGTGTGACATATCAAAGTTATATTTTTTTAAATGGAACACTCTATATTTTATGACGGTTTTAGATTTTACATAAAAAATAATTTAGGTTTGTTAATAGTACCAAGTGTCTAATTTTATTCATTTTTGTGATATTTGATTTTTTTCAAAATGCAGGGGTACAAATAAATTAATTTTATTTTAACAATATAAATTCCTTAAACTTTAAAATTTTTAAATGGAACACCCTGTATTTTTTACACCACATGATGACAAACCAAATGCTCTTTCAAATGGTGTATAGTTTGCCTATACCTATCTTTTATGCTTTTTAAGGAAATTGCGTTTTAACATATTTTTATTCCAAATGTCTATTTAAATGTAAGTA
The DNA here is from genome assembly GCA_014170235.1 of Listronotus bonariensis. Lineage (NCBI taxonomy): Eukaryota > Metazoa > Arthropoda > Insecta > Coleoptera > Curculionidae > Listronotus > Listronotus bonariensis. The sequence goes on from JACEGR010003270.1 coordinate 99,393, forward strand.
GGCTGTGATATAGCTATGCCTATTTACTAGGCCGTTATTGCAAAATGTAAATTTGTTAGAAAAAAGCACAAAATTAAAAGATTTTGTATTATCTGCCACTATTTTTAAAATTCACAGAAAAAAAAATTCATTAGTTGCTTATGATGCTACTTCCAATAGCACTTATTTCAGCTGAATGTGGTAATGATAAAACTTGTGTTTTTAAACAATCCTAATAACGACTCTGGTCAGTTATGTCGACATTTTGTGACCTATAACTCGTTTCTTTCATTATCCATAATCACTGTGTCAATTTTTTTAAAGCAACTATTAAGGTTATCAGATGGTTTCTCCTGGAATATTATTCAGGATTAACTCTAAACTAAAGTAAACAACTTTTTTCACATCCTACCAGTATTATATCATCTTGTTGTTGTAGAAAAAGGGTTTGATTTAAAATCATTGAAATTTCTTTTAAACTGACTAAAACACTAGTAATCAATAAATGGTAGTTGTTATTTTCTTAAGAAAAATATTAATGGCTCCTATGTCACAGCCAACTTTAATTTAAATAAACATTTGGACTAAAAATTTGTAAAAACAGATTTTACTAAAAAAGCACAAAAGATAGGTATAGGCAACCTGTACACCATTTGAAAGAGTATTTTATTAGTCATTATGTGACGTAAAAAGTACAGGGTGTTCCATTTAAAATAAGAGAGATATGGCTATTTGATTTTCTGAAAAATTGAAATTATTTTTTGATGACCCTGTACAATATTTGATCTTGATTTAACCTACGTATGATATGGCAGACTTTTTCTAATCTCGTTACACATTTTAAAGTTTAAAGTGTTAAAAGTGTTAAAGTAAAATCAATTTAATTTTACCTCTGCATTTTTCAAAAAATCAAATATCACAAAAACGAATAAAATTAGACACTTAGTACTATAAACAAACTTGAGTTATTTTTTAAAGTAGAATCTAAAACCGTCATAAAATATAGGGTGTTCCATTTAAAAAATATAACTTTGATACGTCACACTTTTTGAGACACCCTGTATAGACTAAAATAATTTTATACTGTGGTCTTACCCGACCTGAATATGTTCCGGTATTTACTTTTTTAAAAACCCCATGGTTATTCAGCTACAGACCGTGTCGAATATGGTGGGCCACCCTGTATTTATTACATACATTGGTATGTCTGGAGTTAATATTCGATTTTATGAAAAACGGTCCAAGATATCGATTTAAGTAAGGTATACCTTTTTTTGTACAAAAATGAGAAAGGAATTAAACGGTGATAGCAAAATGTTAAATTTGTTACCTGTGACAAAATGAAAAAATCGTCAACCCTGTATAATTCCGACTTACTGAACAGCCGTTTACCTAAGGAAAGAAGCACTAGTATTAGGCTATTTAGCTACTCAAATATCATTGTTGCTATGGCTGTTCAAAAGTTATAATTGAAATAAGTTTCTTTTTATACTATCTTTAAAGGTCAATATATCACTAACGAAGCGCGATAGAACTGTTTTTATTGAAGATATAACATTATTTTGGCTCATTTTATCACCACTTTCATTTATGACCTCATCTTTCAGGACACTGTATAGATATACAAAAGTTTCAAGGAAAGCATGAAGTTACTGTTTACATCGAAAGACTTTTTTGCTCTTTAACTTTTAATGGGATTAATATTTTTTTGCTTTACGATCCTCCCGGAAATGATGAGGTTCCCCTGGAAAAAATATTTGAATTCAATGACTTAATAATTTTAATAAACAGGGTGTAATTTAATTGATGGCTAAAGGTACAAGATACGAGTTCTTAGCTGATTTTAGAAAGGAAAGTTCATAAGAACATATGTCCTAAAGCTCCTAACTTTTGAACTGCAGGGTGTTAAAGTTTAAAAAAATCGTTTTTTTCATAACTTTAAAACTATTTGAGATAGTTTCCTGAAATTTCGCAAAAACCTATTAGGCACCAATAGGTTTTTTTTTAACATAGAAGATTTTTAAATATTTTTACCAGTGGCGTCCCTATAAGATAAATACTGAAAATTTTTAAAAATAAAATATGGTACGCCATTGCTTTTTTTCCACAAATTAAATTAATTTTTTAAATCCTCAATTATTTTGCTACAAATTTGACATCTCGACTTTTTTCGTCCGATGCACCGTTTTCGCATAAAGAAAAAACAAAAATAGGGCACCAGTCTACTAGTTTAAAAGAATTTTGCCATACCAAAAATGCATTAATACCGGTTTTTATTTTTTTACGCAAAAACCATGCTTTCGAAAAAGATAGTTGAAGAGGTCAAATTTGTTGTAAAATAAATGGGAATTTTAAAAATAATTTTTGTTTTTTAAAAAGCAATGGCGTACCATATATATTTTTAAATTTCCAGTGTACATCCCGTACGGACGCCACCGGTAGAAATAATTTAAATAAAAATCGCATCAAAAGATATGAAGTTTTTTCCTAATTTTTATTGTAGAATCATCCTTTAAGGTTTGTCGGTTGAGTTACTGGACACCCTGTATAAGTAGCTATCGAACCCCTACTTAAAAAATACTTTATACCAAATTTTATTTAAAACAAATCTAACGATGAAAAAATATTTAAAATAGCTAAAATAAAATAAAAACTATGACATCCTCGCAAACGATCATCTAACTAAAAGTAAATTGCATTAGGCTGTTGTTTGTGGTAGCACTTTATACAGAACTTTTAAAAACACCCTGTATAATATTTAAATAAAGCAAATAGAAATACAGCTTTTTGATCCCTTAATTTTTTTTCTTACTTAAAGAATCTATGGAGTAGTCCGTTACTTTGTGACAATACATTTTTACGTAGAATGTAATAAAAACACAAATTTTACTTTGTTATTTTGTCACATATTTTATATTGCTTTTTTGCGTTACTGCAGTTTCGACATACTATGTCATTTTCAAACGACTTTTTAAAAATGAATGAATTACAAAAAGTGCATAAATTTATACCTTATACCGTAAATTTAACATCTGGTTTATCCTTTACAATTGTTAGGTCCTATCTCTATTGTTACAAGTATACTGCTATAATAAAATTTTACAGTTAGTCGAAAATATTAAATAATTGGGAATTTTTTATGTCTGTTTGCAGATTAAGAAGATTTACATTACTATTTTTATTGTGTTTATAAATTTCTATGTTCTCTAATATATCTAACTTTTTACTTTTTTGTTCTAAGTGTAAAATTTTTATACTATCTATATTAGGGAAAGAATGACCAGAGTCTAGAAAATGGTTTGAAAAATTTGAATTTCTTTTGCCTAATCTAAATGATGCGTAGTGTTCTTTAAATCTTTTTTCGAAGCTTCGGCCTGTTTGTCCTATGTAGCAACTATTGCACTCTGAACATTCTAGCTTATAAACTCCAGATTTTTATGTTTATTAATCTTGTCTTTTACGTTAAAAAGGTGGTTGGATAATTTTTGCGATGGTTTAAATGCTATTTTCATATTATTTTTACTTAAAATATTTGCTATTTTGTCAGATATAGGTCCAAAATATGTAAGGGTTGTGTATTTTTTGTCCGAGTTGGATGCTTTTGTTTTTGGGTATATTTTACTTATGGTATTTAATTTCTGTTTTTTGTTAATTAGGTTATTAATGTGTTTAATTTTGTAGCCGTTATTTATGGCAATCGATCTGATGGTATTTAGTTCTTTGTTTAATTTGTCTTGTTCTAGTGGGATGGCAAAGGCTCGGTGAACCATAGATCTATATGCTGAAAATTTGTGGCTATTTGGGTGATTAGAGTTACTAGGAATGGTTGTATCTGAAAATGTGGGTTTTCTATTAATATCAAATTTCAATTTATTATCAAATTTTGTTATGCTTATATCTAAGAAATTAATACAGTTATTTTCTTCTTTTTCTACTGTAAATTTTATTTTTGGATGAATGGAATTTAGGTGGTTTAATGTAAGTTGTAACTCTTCATCAGTTCCGGTAAAGCAAACAAGGATATCATCCACGTATCTATACCAAAAATATATGTGTTTGGCAAAAGGTGTATTTAAAAAATTTTCTTTAAGTTTTGACATAAATATTTCAGCAAGTAACGGGCTAAGGGGTGATCCCATTGCTAGACCATCATTTTGTTTATAAAATTTGTTATTTATAACAATTATTGTGAAGTTGTACTTTATTTTAAATAAAAAACATTTGGAATTACATCTTTTAACAAATATCACTTTCAAAACAATACAAAATGAAATGCGCAAATTCTAGACGCCACTGGATTGATCATCAGCTTTGACTTTACTCAGTCTTGCCAACTTTCCTCCGTGGGGTGCCATTCCGTGCGTCCCCGACCTCGAACCGCCTAAAATTTGAGGATGTGTCGCAACCTATTCTTAGTATAAATATAAACTAACCTTGGGTATAGACAACCTTTACACCATTTAAAAGGGTATTTTATTTGTCATCATGTGGTGTAAAAAATACAGGGTGTTCAGTTTAAAATAATAGAGATATTGCTATTTGATTTTCTGAAAAATTAAAATTATTATTTGATCACCCTGCACAATATTTGATCTTGATATGACCTACGCAGACTAGGCAGACTTTTCCTAATCTTGTGACAAATTTTGAAGTTCAAAGAGTTTATTGTGTTAAAATATAATTAATTCAATTGCACCTCGTTTTTAAAAAAAAAAAAAAATTAAATATCACAAAAATGAATAAATTTGGACACATGGTACCATTAACAAACTTGAGGTTTTTTTATGTAGAATTTCAAACCGTCATAAAATATTCAAAAATATATCACTTTGATACGTTACACTTTTTGGAGACACCCTGTATAGACTAAAATAATTTTATACTGTGGCCTTACCCGACCTTTATATGACCCTCTATTCACTTTTTTAAAAACCCCATGATTATCCAGCTACAGACCGTGTCAAATATGGTGGGCCACCCTGTATAGTGTTCTATACCTAAGTTGAACAGTTTTTAACTTATATTAAAATTTTATGTCAAAAATAAAAAAATTTGCGCAGAATCTAAAAAATAAATAATAAACAGGGTGTTCCATTTAAAATAGGGAAGTTGACATTAACTTCCGGTACACCCGGAAGTGGTGAAACTATCAAAATATATTAGTTCTTTTTAGTTCCCCCACTGACTTTATATTGTTGCCAAAATTTCAAAATTTTCCAAAGTCTACTTTCCGAGAAATCGTTCGCAGCAGTTCCAGGTGGGACACCCTGTATAAGACTTTATAATCTTCATTTAAATTAAACCAAATCCGGCAGAAAACTGTGGCACAAAAAATCCCTGAAATTGGAATTTCTGTAAGGTCAAAAGCGATTTAATTTAAAAAATTTAGCATTTTTAGATACATTTTTACTTAGAAATATTGCAGTTGTTTAAAGCTACATCAGTAATGACTAATAAATTAATTAGTAGTAGTTAACTTTACCTGGCCGTCTTCTTCTTCATCTGAATATTCGTCATCGTATTCATCGTCTATATAATTTTGATTTTCTTTTTCGTTTGAATCATCGTAATTTTCTTCAGAATTTTCGTTTGGTCTAGAGGGTGTGTGAGCTCCATTATCTTCAATTTGAATATTTTCTTCACCCGATTTTGGTATTAGCACATTTTGTTGACTATCCAACCTAATTTCACCTAAATCATTGGTTGTAACTTTTGTTAAGTCTTGATGTTTTTTAAGAGTTTCTTTTAGTGCATTACGTACGTTTTCACGAGAAAATAGGTGTGAATAATTTGGCCTATGGGTTGAAGGTTTCACATATTTGGTAAAATGTTGAGACGTTACTGGATCATTTATAACTGTGTCTGGAAAATTTTGTTCTACTGTTTGCAAAGTATGTGGTCTATATTGAAGCAAAGTTTGCTGAAGATGAACTGGAAGATCAGAAGTTTGTAAATCTCCTGACTGGTAAAATTGTGCAGGTTGAAATCCTAAACTCTGAATTTCTTGGCTTGGACGAAACGAAGGATGTGTAAATTGTTGTTCCGTTATGTAGTCTCTGTTTTCTGCATTATCTACTATATACTCCTGACCTATAACAAGATAATTATAATATTTAATATGAAAATAGTTATTGCTGTTAATTTATTTTTTCATTATAAGTTAGACAACTATTAGGTAATTTTGTTTTTTGTAAATAAGGGTTATAATAAGAAGCATATATAATGTTATTCAAGATATGTTCTGTATTGGTTCGGCGGATTCATTTAATTGATGTTATTTATTTGGGTACACGCTAAGTACTATAATTTTTTCCTAAAACAAAATAAAGAAATAAACTGTCAAATGATTTTAGAATATCCTTAAACTTAAGCTTAAATCTTTAAAAATTTTAAACCTAAATAATAGTTAACTTTAAAATTTTTAATTTTTATTTAATTTAATCTTAACATTTTGTTTTTTTTTTTGTTACTGATTTTATCAATTTTTTATTTTGTTTTAGGAAAAAACAATAATATTTGGCATGTACCCAAATAAATAACAACAATTAAAGAATAATGTATTTTTTTGCTAAATTAAATATTGATTAAAAATATTCAAAAATAAAAACTAATTTAAATTTAATATGTTTAAATATTTTAAACAATTATTAAGCTTTTTGATAATATAAAGAGCGGTTACCATCATTGACGTTTTACACGTTGTAGATTGTCTTCTTGCCATTTTAGGAACGCATTTTAATTGTGACTTACATAATACAGACAGATCGGATAAAGATGAACTAAGCAAAATAGGTTACCTAACAAGAAAAAATATTATTGTTTTTCCATGCTTAAAAAATAATTTAATTTGGAATTTAATTGATTAATATTTTAAAATTAATTAAATTAAACAAATAAAATATTTTTTTTGAAAAAGCAATGGCGTACTATATTTATAAAAATATATTTCTTTCTATGGAGGTATTTATTCTGTTTTAGAAATTAAAAAAAAAAAAACGATTTTTGGTTTTTTCATGTTTTCAACTATTTAAGAATATGCCTATAAAGGGATTTTATTTTTTTTCGGAGTTATAAATATTTTGCAGACGCGGGATCCAAACTGGCACGGCCAGAACTAATAGAACAACCCCGGATTGACCGCTCTGAGATACGAACATCCAGCGCGATGTATGCAGCAGGATTGGCAAAATAAATATATATAAGTCTAAAATATTGTGACTTAGACTACGAAACACGTGACGCAAAAATTTAAAAGCTGTCTTTTTCAAGACGGCGCGGCGCTCACGAGTTTTCGAGGTCTACCGGACCGATTTAATTGAAATTATTTAAGATTGCTCTCTATATGTATACTTGTCTATATCAGGAACTAGCCGCATCCCAAAATTTAAATTTTTACTATTTAAAAAAATCGAAAACGTGGTGCAATAATTGATTTTTTTTCAGACAGCCGCCATTTTGTAAAATAAATGTGTTTTCGACTTTGCCGTAGTTCCGGACATAGCGACATTACTCTAGATGTTATTTTATTTTATTGTTAAATTGCTAGGAGGGTTGGAATGTTTTAAGACCCCTTACCCCCACTTTATAAGCTGCTAACTTAAATTTACAACTTCATTTATTTTTTTCTGTACTTTTGTAATGTTAATAAATAACTAAAAAAAATAGAAAGTAAAAATATTGATTGACTTTTTACAGTACTTTCAAAAATTACCTAAAATTTATGCCTTTGCACCAGAATATCCTCTTATGTTCGTGTGAGCTCCCTTGTATTAAATATACTTATCACGTGAATCAGACAAAAGCAAACTTGGAACTAAAAATAAAAATTTAAGGTTTTTTAATGTCTGACATCAAAATTTAAGCATAAGAAGAGAAACCCAAAAACATTTTTTTTTGTTGGCCGGTGTAATTTTAAAAATTATGTGTTGTTATACAGTGCTTTTTATTTTGTGGGTTTAGAACTAGAACTAGTGAACTTAAAAACAGTAGTTTCGACTTAATTGCGGAAATAAATTTGTTTGCCAGAAGCTGTAGTAGTCTTCTTAAAATACCGCCGTATGGTACTCTCGGGTACTGTCTATAAAATCAGTTTTTTAGTTACCTAGTTCTATCACTAAAAGTATGTCCACTTCAGTAGATGTCTCAAAAATGCAAAAATTTAAGTTACCTAGTTGTAGTTCTGAACCCAAGATTTATTTTTTAAAGTAATCAATTAAAAAAATAATCTACAAAAGAATGAAATTAATACGTAAATATATTAACCATATTTTCGCCGTAAAAGATTTCAAAATAATTTTAAACCACGAAATCGTCATTTACGTCACTGTTTATGAAGTCGCAGAAAGGAATGCTTTTAAAATTATTTCATTTGATGACGTCACTTACAGTTTGAAGTCGTTCATAACAAGTAATTTCATTTTATTTTAAAAATTTAGTAATTTTGTTATGGATGCTATACTGTTCATCAGCTTCTTTTATATTTCCATTTTATTGTAATAACAAAAACCACTATAAGAACACATTTGCCATATGAATTAAAACATCCCCATTCAAAGGTTTTGAAATACTTTCAATAAGTGAAATTTGTGACGTCATAACACGAAATCATTAGGTCGCGAAAATAGGATGATTTGAAATTATTTTAAATAATATTACGACAATATATGGATATTATATTTTTAACTGACAGATCGAATTTTTAAGATGGTTGCTGAGCGCCATGAATAATAAATATATACAGGGTGGACCAGGTTTTGTCGTGACAAACTTAGACAGTCGATAGGAAAATTTTTTTAATGATTATTTCCTTCCTATTCATTCTAACCAATCACTATCAAGAATTGGTATGTCAAATATAAATTGTAAGTGGAAAAATTACTTAAGAACTGTCAACTTAGCTATCAGCAGTTTTTCAAGAAAAAAATCGAAAAATAATCATGCAAGTTTGACAAACTGCAAGTTACATACATTGTTCTTATTAATAATTATTGTTTAAATAAAAAAATGTATTAAAATAAAATGTTTATTTACCTTAGAAAATATTCTTACCAAATATCCCTCGTGCATCTTATTTTTCCTGTAGAAAAATTGGAATACTCGTTTCTAAGTAATCTGTCTGACATATTTAGGTAGTAGCAACGATTCATTTCACACAAATTGATTTTTGGTAG
>JACEGR010003271.1:0-108538 GCA_014170235.1 Listronotus bonariensis
TGAGCTCTTAGCTAAGTGCTGTAAGTATAGTGAAATTTATATCTACCAATTTTTACATTTAACTGGTTATATTTCCAACTGTTAAAAACAGATATAATAAATGTGGTATTTTTTTAAGCTTTTTTAAAGATCCCTTTATTTTTCCTAGCTTTTTGATGTTCACTTTTATACAAGAAGTTTTTTTCTTTAGTAATCTTTGTAAGATTGTGGCAAAATATAAATGATAACCCTGTACGTACTTACATTTAAAAAATAAAAATGGTTAAAAGATTTTTAAAATGTATGTAACTTATTCCTTCTTCCTCTCTTTCTTCTTTTTTCAGTTATTATTTAAAAACGTTTGAAGATACCATCCGAAACGTCTTGTATCAGTTAAAAATAAAGACAATGAAAGTCCAAGAAAGTCGTATTATTAAAAGCTTATTTCTTGTCACATGAATGTCACATGGTTAAAAATATGCATATAATATCATTGGCTTAAAAATCGGCTGACTAAATCTACAGTGTGTCTACTTAAGTTTGCACCATATTGAAATTTTTATTATTATTAATTTTACAAAAAAAATATTTTTTATTAAAAATGCTGCATAGTTTAAACCCTAAAATGTAATCATTACAATATAACGTTACTTTCTTGTTGAGCAAAATTCATATTCTGTAAGATACCTTGTATACCAATGAAAACACTATATTATCTGATTATTGCATTTTAAGCTCTAGACCATGCAGAACTTTTTATAAGAAATAACTTTTTTCGTAAAATGACTAATAAAAAAGTTTTCCATATGGTGCGAACTTAGGTAGACACCTCGGTAAACACACTGTATTTGATTTTACCAACTAAATATTTTTTTCCTAAAAGCCAATAAACTATTAGGTAAACATGAGGTTTTTTAGCATATACCACAAAGATACACCTTGTAAATAATAAAATAGCTGAAAAAAGCATAACATTTAGGGTTTCTTTTCAGTTATGATTCTTTATAGACACTTGTGTCTAAATAAATGTCTTTATAAGCTCTTTCAAAATCTGCGTCTTTTCTTCGTAATAACAGGTTTCTTTGAATAAAAAATTCAATTTATATATTTTAGGTCTCTTTTGTGCTTACATATTGCTTAGAAAGCTATAAAAACATAATATAAATAAAAAATTGCCAGGTTAAAGGCCTATGACATGTAAGTTTTAGATTGTAAATGTAAAAAATATATATGTATTGTAATGTTTTTTGTTATTTCTACAGTTCACAAAGGCCTAAAGCCTAAGTATCGGTGGTTTCTTCAGTAAAGTAAAAAATAGTTTGCTACCATTAATTTTAAAATAAAAGTATATTACTCCTTTTAAAGACAGTTAAAAAGAACTTGTTAATAAGGCTGTAACGAATCGTGGTAAACAACATAGAAATTAAGTGTCTCCTTATTAGAAAAGCTTCGTTGTCTAGCGGTAGTATATTAATCCTGCTATTTGTGCCCTACTTAAATTTAGTAAAAACAGGCATCAGTTTTAGCGGAGTGGCTAGGTCTATTTTAAAGAAAAATGAAAAAAATTCCACTACCGTTTTTGCCTGCCTTACAGGTACTTGTCAATGAGGCTGTAACGAACTGAAGGGTAGTGAATAACATAGAAATCAAGTGCCTCCTCATTAGAAAAGCTTCGTTGTCTAGCGGTAGAGTGTCAATTTTAGCGTAGTAGCTAGGTATATTTTAAAGCTTAATGAAAAAATTCCCTACTCTCTTAGTGTATTATACAAAGTATTTTACTCCCTTTAAAGACTTTTGAAAGAAACATCCTGCTTCTCTATGTTATCCACCACGACTTTCTCTATTTAGACCGTTTTTGCCTGCCTTACAGGTACTTGTTAATGAGGCCGTAACGAGTGGTGGTGAATAACATAGAAATCAAGTGCCTTCTTATTAGAAAAGCTTCATTGTCTAGCGGTAGAGTATCAATTTTAGCGGAGTAGCTAGGTATATTTTAAAGCTTAATGGAAATATTCCTTACTCTCTTGGTGTATTATACAAAGTATTGTACTCCCTTTAAAGACTTTTAAAAGAAACATCCTGCTTCTCTATGTTATCCACCACGACTCTCCTCCCAGACACGTTTCGCCTGCAACAGAAACTTGCCAATGAAGCTGTAACGAGTCGTGGTGAATACAGAGAAATTAAATGTCTCCTTATTAAACAAGCTTTGTTGTCGAGCTGTAACCTCATTAACAAATAGTTCGCAGTTCGCATTCACTCTTTCATTTACAAGGTTGCGCTGCCTGTAACTTGCCGTAATCACAACATTAAGCCGGCTATACTCACTACGCGGTACTTGCCAAGTACTTGGTAAGTAGCAAGGGTTGTATACGACGACTCGTTTAGACTTGGCAAGTTACTTGCACTTCCCGAGCTGTAACGAAAAACAATTACAAGTCAAAGGAGCCAAGTACTTGACCTGGCAATTTATTTACCGGCGCTACATTACGCGTTACTTGGCAAGTCGAATTAAGTCCGATTGGCATATTTTATCAGTATTTGCGTTTTAATAGAGACATTTTGCACCCCTTATTTTGCAATTCCGTTGTGGTTAACTTTATTCTGAGACTGCGCAGTAACGCAAACATGATCCGTTATCGTTATTAACCATACCGGACTCCTTTAATTACGGATGAATACCGAAGAGCTTATCGTTATCTTTATCGTTATTGGTAAACTGCGTGGTTGCCAAATTGTAAAATTTTTAATATCGATTATTTAAGAAGGTTGAAATTTTAATACCGTATTAATTAAAATATTATTGATACATAACGAATAATTAGCGAAAAATTCATAGCAGTAAGAAAAATAAAATAGTGTAAAGAAATTAAAACGGACTTGCATTTTTAAGGATGTTTTAAATCAGTAATTAATTTACATGTTACAATCTGGCACACTTGCTTTTTGCTTATACTGTATTGTTTACATCTACTTTAAAAAACAAAATCAAGGGAACTGTTTGCATATATTAAAAAAATCAATATATAACTTATGGAGAATAAAAGTAAATACTGATTTTTCGCAAACTTTAAAATCGGCGAACCACAGGCAAAAATAAGGTTATGGGTCGAAAGCGCAGACGCAAGATAAATTTCTTAAAAGAGGTTGCAAAATCTCTGTCTAAAACTGCTGCCGTAATCGTTATGTTTAATAACGATAACCATAAGGAGGCCAAAAATAGTCTGTTATTTTAAGAGGTGCAAAATGTCTCTAATATGTTAAGTCGACTATTGTTAGGCGGCACGTTGTTAAGCTGTGGTTGTATCTTTTAACGTTTTTTTTTCGACCAACTTTTTTTGGTGTATTTAGCAATAGTGGTATTATATTGGGTACTAGCTATTTGATGGTACTATTATTGTAGCATTGGCAAAAACTAGACTGACCGTTATTCGACGCACCAAATGCACCAATGAGTACACCGGTCTTAAACTTTTACTGATGCTGCATTGCTTTGTGCCGCAAGGCAACTGGCGCCAAACGATCTAACACGTTTCCATATGCAAAAGACCTGGCGCTAGTCGATTGGCGCAGGTAGCAGCCCCACTTTATATACAAAAAATAAAAATACCTACCTATTCTTACTATTGTTAAAAGATGTAACCCACCACCTTCTACGTTTGCACTTCTTTTTATATTTTTAATAAAAACATAACCACAACTGATTGTTACAAAAGCAGCTAAAACTGTCGTTTCGCTTTCGTCCATCTTTAAAAACTACTTGTTGTTTATTACTTGTACTTTCCAAAAACTCGCAATTCCATAAGTAAACGCGTAATGTAAATAGCTTACTTGGAACTCGACAAATACTTGCCAAGTATATTAAGTAGCGGTGGGCTTAACAGTGATTTTTTGATATCGGTGATCGCTGCTACTGCTATCTAAAGTAGCTGCTATTGAAAACTGTGATATTATCACTCTTTACGAAAACATGCTAAATTTTCATAAATAAAGTCATAGTTAACCTTGTTAAAATTAAATGAAGAAAAAATATATCATTTTTAAATATATTCTATCATTTAATATACATATAATTTAATTATTGATTTGCATTAGCATATAAGTAAATGTATATAACAAAAAACGGATATTACACGAAGTATATCAAATATCTTAATTTTTTTATAAACATTTATAGCTTTGATCATATTTTTGGGCAACCCATTCGCAATAGATTTATTAATAAATTAAATTGATAAAAAATAGTTTTCATCCAGTAAGCAAGCTAATTCGCATCCTGTTTTACTAACGTAAACATGAATCCCCATAAACATAAACAAAGAGGTTAGAATCACTGAATCGCAATCACAATCACCGTCCAGCGATCGCAGTCGCCGTTTAATATTGTGGTTACGGGCAGCGCCACCTCTGCGAACTGCGGATATTAAAGAGTGATTTTTCACTGCTATCGCCAGGAGCAAGTAGCAGCTACCAAAATGATTTGTTAATAACCGGTGATTGGTAGCAGCGACTGCGATCGCAGTCACACCTCTAAATTCAGAGTCAAGTTACTCGCCAAGTACCGCGTAATGAGTAGCCGGCTTTAAATGGCGATTGCGATCGCTGGACGGTTATTGCGATTCAGTGATTCCAACCTCTTTCGTTTATGTTTATGGTGATCATGCATGTTTACGTTAGAGAAACTGGACAAACTGGATGCGAATTGGCTTGCTTACCGGATGAAAACTATTTTTTATTAAATATGATTTGTTAATAAATCTATCGCGCATGCTTTGCTTAAAAAATATAATCAAAGCTATAAATGTTTATAAAAAAAAATAAGATATTTGATGTGATAGATATGATTATTTTTATATACATATAATTACATGCTAATACAAATCAATAATTAAATTATATGTCTATTAAATGACACAGGATGTATTTAAAAATGGTATTTTCTTCTTTATTCAACTTTAACAAAGTAATATGAATTTATTTATGAAAATTAAGCATGTTCCCGTAAAGACGTAAAGAGTATATCAGTTTTCAGTAGCAGCTACTTTCAGATAGCAGTAGCAGCAATTACCGATATCAAAAAATAACTGTTTAGCCCACTGCTATTAACACGTGCCTGTAAGGCAGGCGAAACCAGTCTGGGAAAAGTCGTAGTAGTGGTGGATAACATACAAAATCCGGCTGTTTTTTAACTGTTTTTGAGGCAGTAAAATACTTTGTATAAAACACCAAAACAGTAGGGAATCTTTCCATTGTGCTTTATGGATTTTAGAAGTTTGGAGGTTTAAACGTATTGTCCTATTGTAAGCTGCTAGAAGGGAAGTTCAATCGAATAATTTTATTCTTTGGAGCAGAAGACGTGATATACAGCATGCCTTACCAAATAGAAAACTTCTTTATTATTAACTTTACGAAAAAAAGTGTAATTTCTCAAAAGGTCCTACTTGATGAGAAAATACATTTTCACTAAAATATTTGAAGGCTGGATGTGCAGGCTGGCTTAAAAATGACTTGTTTCCAAATTAAAATAAGGGTTATTCCCTAACTACGGTACCAAACTTTAAAGGGTTATTTTTAGGAAGATTTTTTTTTATAAACGTCCAGAGTTATTTTGTATTTCTTAAAAGTCTGTTTTTTAGATATCTTAAATACAAAACCAAATACAAAAAAATGTACTACATCAAAAATGTGTATTTTAAGTTGCTTTATAGGAAAGAAATATAAAAACTACATTAAAAGCCAGTGGCGTACATTTTTCCTCAATAATATCGTGCTGTTGTGCCCACTGCACGCCACAGACTTTTTATGTAGCTTAATTTTTTTATATAGAGCAACTAAAAATGTAACGATTTAGTGTAGTACATTTTTTTTATATCTGGCTTCGAATTTAAGATATAAAAAAAACAGACTTTAAAAAAATATTACCGCCCTGTATCTCAAAAACGAAGGAACTCTGCACATATGTTTATGGAATTTTTTCTTTATAAAATGACATAAGAAATTACCCTTTAAAGTTTGGTACCGTAGTTAAAAAAAAAACTTATTTTAATTTGTCAAAATTAAACAAGTCATTTTTAAGCCACCAGGTACATCCAACCTTTAAATATTTTTGTGAAAATGTCCTTTTTGTTAAGCAGATTTCTTTATAGAGGGACACTTTTTACTGTCGCTCACTGTTTTTACGTAAAGTAAATAAAATTAAGTTTTCCATTTGGTAAGAACTGAAACACGCTCTATATGTATACTAAATAAAAGAGCGATAAATTATATCCACAACTTCTTGATAAGCCAGAACAGGGACCTTTTGTAAGAGTTGAATAATTGTTATACCGAAAAAATCGTTTTGGATGAATTAAGAAACAATTGTACATATGGAAGAGAGAATTTCAAAGACACAGAAACAATATTCCAGAGGTTTAATGAGTGTCGTATTCAGAAGTAAGTTCGAAAGCGAACATATCGACAGCAATATCACGAAGTGGCGTATCTTAAAAATGGGAAAAGTGACAAGAGCCAATATTATTGCTAACAAAAACTTGCCCCTTAATATAACGAATTGGCACAAGTTTGATTTTGATGGCTTAAAAGTTATAGAAATATGATTATTAAATTATTTTATTTTTGCTAAGAAAAAAGTCGCTCAAAAAAAAGCACTCTTGTGTAATTGAAAAAACTGAGATACGCCACTTCGTGATATTGATGACAATATGATAAACCTGCAAAAGAATACTATGGTCAACAAAATTATAATCTCTGTGGAAGATGTACAGAACAAATAAAGTTGGTGCCAATACTGATTTCTGAGTGTAGGACCATGGGATATTTTTAAGGATTATATCTATTTGACCATGGGCAAAGGCTTTGGATAGGTCCCAGGAATAATCTAGGATACACCAAAGAATTCAAGAAACTAGTTTTAGATAAGAAAGAACATTCGCTTCGCATCTCGTATAAAGTAATACGCATTATCTCTCTGTATAATTTTGGGTTTGTCACCTAAAATTTTAAATGGTATGATTTTTTTACTACTTCACAAACTACTAAAATAAAAGAAAAATAACTGTAATATACATCGTGTCTACTTAAGTGTGCACCATATGAAAAACTTTTTTATTAATTTAACGAAACAAAGTTATTTTTTTAAAGTTCTGCATGGTCCAAAACCTAAAGCGCAACCATCAGATATTAAATTGTATCAGTCATCTACGAGGTTTAGCCAAAAACGTAAATTTGCTAAGAGTATGACAGAGAGTAACCTGAATTTTTAATATTACAAAAAAAGACTTTTTTAATCCACTACAATTAAAAAAAAAACTAACTTTGTACATAAGTGCATTCCTCGTTATTCCTGTTTTAATAACAGTAACTAAAAAGTTTATTAAAAATTGTCCTATAAAATTTGTAGTTATACAATGTATTGCACTAATGAAGAAACCTAAATTTTTAGCAATATTGCAGATTTTTTTTGTGAATAAATAAAATTGCATTTATAAAAGTAATTTTTAATTTTAAACATCTTTTGTTAATAAATTTTTTTAATATTAATAATAATAAAATACAGGTACTATACTCTTAAGCAAATATAAGATTTTTGACCAAACCTCGTAAATAACTTATACAATTCAGTATTCAATAAAGACTTTTATGTTTTAGACCATGCAGAACTTTTTATAAAAAAGTTTCCTTGACGCCAACTTCCGTAGATACAATGTATAATACAGAATTATATGTATGCATATCCACTGAATTATTAAATTGATGTATTAAAATGAGTATTAAGTAGTTAGTATAAGTTATTTTAGGGTAATAGTTATATTAAATTTTGTGTTTATTCATGCAAAGAAAAAAATAATTTAATCCTACAAGACAGAAAATATCTTCTGATCCTTTTTAAAATACCAGATTTTAAATTTAATATAATTTTTCCGGCGTTTAAACAGCTTTATTTTCTTTAAAATTAATTTTGTTTTTGGGGTTTGCAATGGGCTACCTTTTATTTAGCTCACAGTTCAAAATGTTACTGACCGGTATGTACATATATTATATACGATTTAAAATGCCCTTCACAAAAATCCAAAATTTACCATTTCCGGAAAAACAAAACCGGCGAAATGGACGTAATATGTTCCGTGTTTTTAATTTAATATCATTTCGGGTCGGTATGCCTGTTTTTAAAGAAATTATTTCAAAATCCCCTTTTAAATACTGCATTTTTTTGTAAAGAATCTTTTTTATTACATTTTTATTTACACACTAAATTATTACTTAAAAACATAATAAACCATCGCAAAATACCCATTTTTATAATCAGTAAAATAGGGAGTATATTTACTAATTTTAGAATACAAAATAACTAGGACCAATAGGCGCCTTTTATAAAATTGAATATAATAAGTGTTTTTGTAGGGAACCTCACAAAGAAACAAAACTGGTGTAGTTTCATACATACACACATACAAAGTAAAGTAGTGTTCTGTTGTATACAGTAACATTTTAAATGTTTAAAAAATTCGTGTTTGGCAATTGCTTTTACTTAAAAAAAAAACAAGGTTAACATACGACGGGAAATTTGTTTTGTTTTATACAGGGGCTTTTTTGGAATGAAAATTTTCACATGAAAGAAACATTTTTTTAGTTTCATATTTTAATTTATTCATGTTTTTCACCTTTTTTACCTAATTTTTACATTTTTGTATCAGAATATATTTGAAAAACTTTAACATTATATAAATCGTTTATTGAAACCAGGTAAATTATGTAAAAAGTGTTAAACATAAATAAAAAGAATATGATCCCGAAAAAAAATTATGTTTATGTCATGTGAAATTTCAGATATGGGATCCTTTTTCAATTCTAAAAGCCTTTTTATTTGACATTTTGTTAAATTATAAAAAAAGGGCAGTTTTGTCTTGGTCCATTTTACATTTTTGTACGTTTTGGAGCCTTTTTCTTCTCAACGTCTTGTTTTTAAGCAGTTGCCATACACGAACTTCTTAAACATATAAATTTTTGGACCATTTGTTCTATTGTGAAGTCCATTTGTAGATATACTGTATAGAGTGTTTGGAAAATTATTAAAATTTTGTATCCTGAAAAAAATATTTCCCTAAATAGTTTCGTAAAATAATATTACGGTATTATGGTAATACAAGATCTCGCCAAGATAAAGACACATACCCATACTTGTTAGAAATGGTCACATCTACTATAGGCTGTTCAAGCAGTAAAACATTGAGTTTGCGTACATCGTTATACTGAATCTGATGCAACCAAAAAACAAACATATTTTGACATTTAATGTTAAAGTTTTCAGAATATCCTAAAAAAAAACATAAAAATTTTAAATTTTAAAACCTAAATAATAGTAAATTTTTATTTTTATTATTTTTATTCCATTTATTTTGACAACGGTGGCAGATTTGCCACCGAAACGTCGATTTTTTAATTATCTTTTACTTGTTTAAATTTTTTTTGGTTATTCTAGTACTTTTAATTTTATTTTGGCGTGTACCCAAATAAATACTATCCATTAACCTATTTAATAATAAGCCTAATCCGACAAAAAACTGAAATATAAACGTTTTCTAGTAGGTAAAGGATTGATTTGAACGCCAGAGGTCACACCTATTTATCTAGCGATTTAAATTGAATTCAATGCGATCGTGAGTTCTATTTGTACGATATTTACGGTTTTACGGTTTTAAAAAAGGTTTAAAAATGACAGTTAAGTAAAGCTAATGGGTGTAAAAAGAAATAGTGGAAAATAAAATAGCCTTAAATATATATTAAATATATATATATAGTATATATATATATATATATATATATATATATATATATATATATATATATATATATATATATATATATATTTTAATAAAATGAAATTAATTAAAAAATATCACAAAAGTAAGGTTGGAACTTTCTTTTATTTGCTTGCTTTTTTTATTTTATATCATTTACTTTGTTAAATTTAAAAGAATTTAGAACCGGATTCTATGCATTTTATAAAATCTAGGACAAAGGAATATTAGGTTTAATGCAATCCGTTAAGTCCAATTTGATTATTACGATTTACCCCTTAGGTACTGAACCGTAGACCTTAAAAATGTTACTGCCTAAAAGTTGATGAAATTCGTTAATATAATGTAAATAAATAAACATGTATCCATGAAAAAATAACTTACTATTATTTAGTTTAATTTTTAGTGGATACATTTGTTGAAAAATTTAAGATGAATCTAATATACCAGTTAAATATATGCATGTTTATCAATTCACCAATCATATTTTAGCTTGACCTTATGATCAAATATTTAGTTAAAATAAGTAAATTAGGAATTAACCTATTTTAACTTACTAATTTAGGGATATTTGGAATGCCAATTGTTTCTTTTAGAATAAAATTAATAAAAAAGGTGGCTTGATAAAAATACATTTCCTATTTGAAAAACTAATAAACTTTAATATTTATCACTATCAAATAGAACAAAATCCAGAAACTTTATAAAAAAAACAAAGAAAAAACCGCAAACTAGCAATTATATCAATTGACTTAAAGAGCAGGTAATTTGGAATATAGTATTTCGTGTATTCCAAATTATATTCACATTTTTATAAACATATTGCTAACACTTTATCTTAGCAACCAGTATGTTTCAGCAGCGACCATTTCCTTCTTTTTCCACCTATTTTTTAAGCAGCATCTCAAATTCATTATTACTAAAAATAAAACATACAACCTTTAGTATTCCAAACCATCCTAACCTAAAATGGCATTTTAAGTTTTCAATTCTAGAAATATTTACAAAATCAAAGTTAAATCATAAACTAGAAAGGTCACTTAACAGATTGAATAATTACATACTTACCAAAAAAGTATTCAAATCTGTATTTTCGTTTCATCGGGGCTGGTAACCGGAATCTCAAAATGGCGTCCTGTTTTAAATGATTGGTGGCTTAGTGTGTCTTACGACGGTATGTTTATAAGAAAAAACATATATGGCCTTTATAGTTATTTCGATATCGAAGTATTTCAAATTACCTGCAGTATCCCAAATATGCTGCAGTTCCTCTATATAAAAGACCAGTATACTTAATTGGGGAAAAAATTGGTAATATTCAAGCAGGTTCAAAGCAAGAAACGTGCCAATATTACTTCTACTTTGGATCAAGAGAAATTAAAAAAACCACACCACAATGCAAGCAATACCTTTAAAGCAGCAGCAAAGAAAAATCACAAATCCAACAACTAAAGCTAAAGATGGACAATGACAAAGATATTAAAAGGAAGAAGCAAGTTTAAAGAAAGTCCGTTAAGAAAAACTTGTTGATTACCAGCAAAAGTGGTGAGAATATAAAAAAATGGGTCTATAGAAAATAAGCTGAGTAAAAAAATAGAAGTAAAATATTGAAAACTTGAATACTTTTTTTAGGTAAAAGTAAAAACTTAATGCTTTATTATTTACTTAGTTTTTGGATGTTTTTTTGGTAATTATCGTGACAACAAAATCCAAGAATTTATATTACGTAAAGTTGAGACAGTGAAACGACCTGCAGAAAAACTATACTTAAACGACCAAACTTGTATACCAATAAAAATAATGTTAGGAAAACTCTAGTTAGGGATTTTGTATACGACTGTGTTTAATTACGTAGTTGGAAAAAGGCTGCGAAAGTTATTTTTGTCAACTTACTTGGAAAATGTACTTAATAAGCCTAAAATTTTTTTTTTTAATCTACGATAAAAACATTATTATTTTTATAAATATATTTATATTCTTAAAACTTTAAAAAATAAAAGTAAAAATTTACTACCACAAACTTTTAAAACGTAATAAACATTTAATGTTAGGTATATCGTATATTTACTTAATCAAATTATAATAACGCCTTTTAAACGCGTATCACCATTTAATATCATACCTACGGATAAGAGAAACCATGGCATGCTAAAATTTTCGTACCGCTTTTGCGGCAGGCTCAGCGCTGCCTGGCGGCAGGCTTGTAATTGTTGCCAGTTTACACTTTAAATGCGTCGATCAAAGCCTCGCTTCGTGTAACATTAGCGGTGGGGACACACGTAAGCTTACTGAAATGACTAACTTTATATTGGGAGTTTTCGCATGACCTGTCCTTAAATCGGCTATTCCATGATAACTCTATGATATACCTAACTATAAAATGGTTTTTAAATTTTTTACAACTTAGTAGTACTTTATGTAGCCTTTAAAAGAATGTATAAATAAATAAAATTTTAAGTGCCACCAAACACAAAGTTAAAAAAATACATTAAAATATAGTGTGATTGGTGGGCAAAAGAGCAAATTAATAAGTGTTGTCTTCAAATTTTTAAGTGATTATATTATTTCTAACACATTTTTTATTTTACGTTTTAACATTATTTGTCGCTTTTAATTATTTTTAACGAGGCTGCTTAAAATTTTATTACAAACATTACTTGACAATCACAAAGAAAAGTATTAACAAAGGTTTTTAAAATTTCGTTTTTTGCTGCTTGTAAAAATTATGTCCTTGTGTTCAGGTTTTCTATATTTACAGGTTTTATATAGGTATTTTTTAATATGTTATTTACAAACATTTTTCTTTCTCTTCAGTAAATAATAATATCATATTTAACATGCTCATAATAGCCTAAATTATTACTTTAATAATTGTTTTTGTTAACGCACAGCCCAAGAATTGTTTTAATAGTTACATAAGAGCTGTTTATTTTATTGCTCAAATTAAAACATTTCGTTAACATTCTGTATCACCCCTAATTATACTGTTCTTACCTTACTAAAATAATATTTTGAAGAAGAAGCGGAAAGTAACGTAGATAATTCAGCACTAAAAATATAGAAACATTAACAAACCAAATATGAATTTATTTATTTATTTATTGACGAGCAAAACCCATTTAGTTTATTGTTTTAATCTTTCTAAAAGCACATTTGTTGTTTTAATCTTTCTTAAGGCCTTAATTATGTATAACAATGGACCCATATGTCACTAACGTAGTCAGCTAAATATTTCACACAAACAGCGAAAAGCCAAATCGGGGAACTATAAAATTCTGCTTCGCAAACATTTTACCCGTTTTCAAACAATATATTAATTTCCGCTAGCTATTAAAACAATTCTAACAACAGGGTCCAGACATTTTATCTGATTTCTGTACAAGTTAGACAATAAAAAGGTCTGGAAAAGAGAAGGATTTAAATCATTAAAACTTGTGTACCGATAAATATAATTCCAAAACAATTCGTTCTATTCAATGTCAAAAGAATTACATTGGTTTTATTGACTTCCCTTTTTTGTTTAGAACTAAAAGTAATAAAACCCAATAAAATAGAATTTCTAAGAAATGGACATTATTTATTTTATTGTCTTTCCATCAAAACTTGAATTCTGAGATTTAAAAATACCTACAGAGTGTCGCTAAAAGATGCATGCGGAAAACATGCGTGCATCATATAACCCAACTTACTAAAGCCCAACAGAGTTCGGTGATAAAGTATGTCAAAAATGTAGTCTGGTTTTAGTTTCTTATAATTTTTTTTTATATAACACAATATGCGGCTGAAGGCTGAGAAATTAAAATGTGCTATACATTTTGATTGCAATCTAGACGTTGACTTGAGATATTTTTACAAATCAAAAAACAAAATATTTTTAAGCCACTTACTATGTAACTTTTAGATAAAGATCCTTTAACACACTTTATACCACCCCTTCTACCACTAAAATATGTTAAAAAGTGTTTTAAGGGTTATTAAAAATAAGGTTGTGAAGTAGACTTAATAAGTTGGAAGACCTTTTTATTGTTTTTTTTGTAGTAGTTCATGCACAATGTAACATGTTTTAGTACAAATTAAATCAGTAAATATTAAGGAGATGAGTAAGAATTCCGTATCTCTTTATTAAATTTTGCAGTAGATAATGTATTCTTTATTATGTATATATAGACATTCGACCAAGCCGAATTTTTTTTATTTATTAATAACCTAAATAAACTATGTATCTAGGTTATGTGATGTCTTTACTGCCAAACTTTAAAATTATATTTTTTAAAATAAAATAGTAGAATAAAAAAATAGCATTCAACTGCATAAATCAACATTGGTAAGGTTTATACTGTGTAAGGCTTTCGCGGCTATCTTCTGTAAACTACTTTTGCGTACTACCAATGATATATTTTATTTAAATAGATCGTTGGTACTACTGTATTACGCAAGTTGTCTACTAAGAACCTTCTGAGGATGCCAACCACTCGCGCTGGCGAAACGTCAAAGATACAAAATCTACCACGACGGCCGACTAGCTCAAAAACTTAAGTTTAGCATTGGTAAGGTTTATTATTTTCAATCACGATGATGCCATTAAATACTTTTACCGTAAGATTGGCTATAATAAAATAATTATTAAAAAAATATAAATTTTTATATACCAAAAAATACATTTAAAAACATGTAACATGCAAGCGAGTTTACACTTGAGAACGGACAGAGATAGTACTGCCCGAAACGTTGTGTGAATAAATTAATGAAGACAATGGAAGTCCGAAATTCTTCTTTTACATGTAACAAGCAAGTTTTTTACAAATGTTTTATATTTACTTCTTTCCTATAATTTTAGATTTATTTAAAAACAATTTGTTTTAGTTACACTATTGTGAGCCCACTAAACGTATATGGGCGTTTTTCCTACAATAAACAGTAAAACAGTGGCGTGGCTACGTAATCAAGGCCGTGGTGCAAAAAAGTGGGGCCCCAAGTAAAGTATTTATTCTTCACCTTCTAAAAATAAAACACATCAAGATGTAAGGAAGCAACGGCATTGGAACAAAAAAAAGGAGGGCCCCAACTAACTACACTATCTCAAGTTATCCCTCAACGTTTTCATATTATAACTCCACTTTATTTTTTACAACTCCTAGGGGGCCCTAAGTCACACTTAGGGCCCCTCTGACTATAGCACTGCCCCGCCTAGCCCCATACTAGCTATGCCTCTACAATAAACTTTAATACTTAAGTTTATCTAAGCGCCCAGTAATTTTCTTTTCCAAAAAAAACTTAAATTTGTTTTGCCTTAAGTAAAACAGAAAAAAATATTACACTAATGTTTTCTTAAAGAAAAACAATCTTTCTGCTCAAAGCCATGTATTTTTATTCGATTTATATAATATAGATCTTATTAAAAAGGGTTATTTTCAAATTGAAAACGAAAAACATTCGTAATTTAATAAAATTAGGATTTCTTTCCACGTTTGATGAATTATATTTCAGAAGCGTATCCCGAAAATAAATGATGTATTTTTGCAGATCAATGGCCCTTAATGAACGGTCTGATAGACAGATTAAGGCCTAACCGCTTCCATACTACAAATTAAAAGCAGAAATAATTTAGGTGTACAGGGTATTCCATTTAAGAGGAAAATGGCATATTTTTTACTTTCCCCATCTTTTTAAGAAATTCAAGATAGCCAATCGAGAATTACGCCATCAATATTGCATTTTTCAAATGGAACACCATATTTATAATTAAGTATATTTTTAAAATATTTGCTTTATTCTAAGTATAGTAACTACAGATAGTAATGCTATATTACAAGTATTTGTGAGGTAACAAGAAGATTATGAAAAACTAAAATAAAATCTACAATAGGTAAAAACTTTAATGACTTTTAAGTATTGGGTACCACCTGCGTTAGCTGCATTTTTATATCGAGATATTTAATATTTATTTAAGGCCAAATATGTGACCTTTCAAGCGTTGATGACTAAAAAACTGTAAAAGATAAACATGCACTACCCTTAATAAAAAAACTTAAAATTGATCTTAGAATTTAATAATTAATAGTTTAAAAAAAACTAAAAAAACACGCTTTTATATGCAACCGAACTAAAAATTAGAAAATAATTTTTCATTAAAAAAAATATTGTCATTTCATAGTAAAAAGCGTGGGGTGCATTTTACTATTTTTTCATAACTTTTCCATCATAGATATTGGCAAATATAATAATTATAACATTTAATATATTAAGCACCCCACGCTTTTTACTCTGAAGTGACAATATTTTTTTAATGAAAAATTATTTTCTAATTTTTAGTTCGGTTGCATATAAAAAGCGTGTTTTTTAGTTTTTAAACTATTAATTATTTTTCATTTTTAGTTTTTGCTACTCTTGACAAAATGGCGAAAAAATTTTTAATGAACAAGAGTAGCAAATTTTAAAATTTTTCCAACAGATTGCAACTCACTAAAAAATTTCTTCTTCTTTAAGTAGCAAAGTTTGAAATTTTGCCAACAGATGGCAATCCAGGCAATGTTTGGACCGTTGCCAACATATTGCAACCCACTAAAAAATTTCTTCTTCATTTAATAGCAAAGTTTGAAATGTTGCCAACAGATGGCAACCTAGGTGTTGTTTTTATAATATAATGGAATTTTTTTCCTGGCGATCAAAAACAAGATAACGGGATACTGTTTGCAGATTATTGCATTGTCATGGGTCCTTAATACGTGTGCAAAGTTTCAAAGAAATCGAATAGCTGGAAGTTGGTTAAAATTAGGCTCAAAAATTCCGTTACATAGGCAGCCAGATTGATAGATAGATAGTTACAACCCAAATTAATAAAAGCGTGTTAAAAATATAATAATAAATATGGTATTTTATTTAAAAATACAACATTTATGGCGTAAGTCTTTTGTTCCTCATACAATTGTTTTTTTTAATACAGTTTTCAAATTCTCCGAGCTAAAATACATCGATTGGCTATCTTGAATTTCTTTAAATATATGGAAAAAGTAAAAAAATATGCCATTTTTCTTTCTAAATGGAAAACCTGTACACTTTAACAAAAATCTTTTATTATTGCCTATATTTTTTCTATTTCACTATACCGACTACGCAAAAAGTGTTTATAAGCGGGCTAGTTAATAAAGATGGAGTACTAAAAAAATTAGTAGTTTAGAAAAATATAATGTACACAGGGTGTTTCTAAACAAATACAAAACATTTTAGGCGGTGATTTCTTGTTGAAAATAAAAGGTTGTTTGCTTTATAAACATAAGGTCAAAAGTCAAACATTGGGGAGATATCGTCTAATAATTGAAAAAAAATGTCAATATTTTTTATCTTAAAAAGAAAAAAGAGTATTGTGTTTAAACTACCAAGTAATGTCAAATATTATAAATATAACAAATGCCTTAATGGGTGACAGCAGGTAAATAGATTTTTTTATAAAATAAATTTCCCCGTTCTGACACGTTATGATTTACATTTTATTTATGTTTCTTTTGTTAAAATTGGTAAACTTAATTGAAAAAATACAAAAGGAGAAAAGTTTCCTAATAAATTACGTCATTCGTATTTATGTTTTTAAAGATCATTGTGTAAGTATCTTTTTAAATTTGGCTGGCAAAGGCGATAGAGGTAGTCTATTTTAATTACTTTTAAAAAGTGCAAAACTATTAAGAACGTGTATTACATAATAAAAATATTTCCGTGGAATTTCATTATTCTAGCGCTTTTCGTTTTTGTGATAAAAAAGTAAAACGGTATTTTTACTTTTTCATCACAAAACGAAAAGCGCTAGAATAATGCCATTTTGTATCGCGATATCTCCCTAATGGTTGACTTTGTACCCAGTGTTTAAAAAGCAAACTGCCCTTTATTTTGAACAAGAAATCACCTCCTAAAATGTTTCGCATTTGTTTAGAAACACCCTGTATAAGGCAAGTATGAATACACTTAAAATAAAAATGAATGAATTGCTTAAAAATGATAAAGTGTTGCGTTTAGTCTCTAACATTACATTTAAAATTTGTTTTGTTTACATCAACTAATAATATATGATCACAGCTGGTCCTCAAAAATTTAAAACCTTTTTAGCCACACTGATATGTGCTTCCTCCAAGCCCAAATATGGCCGCCACTGTTTTAAACTGTTTTAAACACTTGGTCCATTGGAAAATCCTAGAAAAGGTTACGGCTAATAGGTATATTGTAATTAATTTAAGAGGCCCTAATCCACAGAAAACACAATTTTTGATCTTTTAACCTTTCTAGAAAATGTAATTTGAACAAAAATATTCACAAACCGTATTAAATCGAAAACATCAAAATATTCACAGCCTAAACAACCCTAGCAATATCAAGTAATGCGCGCGGAACTGTTCAGTCCTATGATTGGTATTAAAAAAACTAAAAAAATGTTATCGTCAATTTATTTACATTGCGCATTACTTAAATATGTGCAAGAGATCAAAATTTAAAAGAAAATTTAATAATTTTGACAAAAATATTTTTATTTTTTACGTTATTTCTTTAACTTTGGATTTTGGCATAAAATTTATTTTTTTACAACATTTACTTATACAATTTTGTCCTATTTTAAAAATAAAAGAACTTTACCCCTAGCCATTTTAAATATTTTTAGGTATAATTCGCTCTATATACTAACAATCGAAGTAAAATTTTGTATTTATCAGTTTTGGACCATGCGATCAGTTTTCCCAAAAGAACGATTAAACAGTCCAGAATTTCTGGTCCATTTGGCCTCTTGTAACATATATCCTGGGACACATTGTACAGGGTGGTCATTTTTAAGTCGGCACTACTGCTAACTACTTTATTATTGGAGATACAAAGTCGGTTACATTAGCAGAATAGTAGCATGTTTCCAGCTGATTAACGTGCTGTCAATTAAAAAAACAATTTAACATCGAGTTTTTGATTTATTGCAGAAAATATACATTTTTTAGATGAAACACCCTGTATATTATAGCACTATTTAAAAGATTTATTAAAGACCATTTTAAAAGTCCTCATGTATACAAATTCCTGTGGATTGCCATATTTCCGAAACTATTAAAAATTGTAGATTACCGGATTAGGGACTTGTTTAATGGTCTTTAATAGATCTTTCGAATAATAATATTATATTCTGTTCTATTAAAAAAAAAGTGCTTTTTTGCAATAAATCAACAACCCGATCTTAAACTGTTTTTTTTTGTAAGCAGCACGTTAATCAGCACAGAAAATGCTACTACTTTGCTAATTTAACCCACTTCGTATCTCTAATAATAAAGAAGTTAGCAATAGTGCCGACTTAAAAAATAATCCCCTGTATATAGAAAAGTTTCCTAATTGCGATAAGAAAATTCAATGGAATATTCCTAAGCCAATTTTATGGAAAAAAGTTCATACAGGAAATGCTTTATTTTTAAGAGACAGGGTGTTAAACTTTATAAAGAAAATCGGATTTTTAATAATATTTAGATATGCCCTATCCAATTTTATTAAAATTGGGTTTTTGTATTTGTTAAAATAGGAAGTTAATTTAGCAATGGGAGGCATCATAGCTAATATTATTGACAAAAAAATGGTCGCCACTGACTTTTTTGCAACTTTTATATTTTTTCCGGATGAAACATCTAAAAATACAAGTTTATGTGTTTTTATATTTTTAAGTAGCTTGCTTAGTTTTCCAGAAAAAATAAAATCTGCTATACTGCATAATCCTAGACCATACAAGGACATTTTTTTCTTTTAAAAATTAAGTGTTATACCCTCTTATTAGCAATTAAGTAATAACAAAAAGTGCTTAATTAAATAATGTTTATATCTTATCTTAAAAAATTACCAAAAAAATAGTTTTGAAAATTTTTAGGTTTTTTAAAAAGTTTAACATTCTGCATCTTAAGAACGAAAAATTTAAGTACACATGTTTATATTAACTTTTTTATAAAAATAGCCCGGAAATACGCTTTTTTTACTGCAATTAGGAAACACCCTGTATAGACGAGTTATAAGTAAAAATATAAAAATACTCCAAAAATGAAGTAATTTATTATTTTTTAATATAACAAAATTCTATAAGAGATGTTGTTGAGAATTAAATTTCTGTCAAAATATAAAGTTGCAGCAATAAAGTAAAAAAAAGTTTTTATTAATTTTTTACTTTACGCATTACAACTTAAGTACTGGGCAAAAGAAAGCAAATTTAAAAGACAATTAATTTTTTAGGGACCGAAATTAAAAATGTATTAAAATATCATTTCCACTACAATATAATGTTTTAAGGAAAAAAAGTTTGCTGAAATAAAAATAACTTTTTTATACAGGTTAAATACCTATTTATATTTTTGTGAATATAAAAATTGATTAAAAAGAAGATGCCTATAGAATTGAAAATGACTTTTATACGTGCAAACTTTTTTCCTATGGTTACGATAAAAATTAAAGCCTGAATGTGGAAGACAATGATTCAGTAGTAAAAGAAGAGACTTCCATTGTCTTTAACAGAGGGGGAAACATCGAAATCAGGGATCGCTGACCATGTTTGGTCTCAACAACACAATATCAAGTGGTCAGAAGCACGGGTTGTTCACAGGGAACAATAATAATGTTTTTAGCAATCCAAGTGTGGACATACCAAACATTTGGAAACCACTATTAAAGCGTACTAATGCCGGCGCCTTAGGTGAGGAATGATCTTCCCCAGTGTATATAAACTCAGTAGCTTTAGGAATTAGGTTTAGTTTACACTTAAGAACGGACAGAGATAGTACTGCCCGAAACGTTGTGTAAATAAATTAATAAAGACAATGTCCGAAATTCTTCTTTTACTAATAAAAATTAATGTTTATACATTAGAGCAACAATAAAAACGCCTTTGTATTAGAATATGTTAACACTAATGTACAAAAGCAAGTTTTTATATTTAATCTTAATTCTAAAAAAACTATTTTTTCTATATTACTGTTTTAGATATTACCAAAGACAATTAGTAGTGAAACTATAATTGTCGTTAATATTACTAAAAACCCAGGTACTTTCCTCTTGAGCCAAAATTATATTTTGTGCCATGTGTGGAGTTTTGAGTTTCTCCTATAGCTCCGGAAATACAAGGTTACCGAAACTTTTAAAAATAGGTATGTTGATAGTCTCTAAGCACAGTTTTGGTATGTTGATAGTTCTTGTATCTCCATATTTTTAGTTCTAGTGTTAAGAATCGAGTTTTAAAAACAACAAAACTCGGTATATATTTTTAAAGAGTAGTCAACGATAAAATTACAACACGTCAAAAAAATAAAAAAGGCTCAGTAAATTTTACTATACAAGGTGTTTCCTAACTACCGTAGGAAACTCTTAAGGGGGTGCTTTATTATGTCTTCTCTTATAAAAAATAGTTCTTATAAACGTATTTTCGGACTTGCCTCCATTCTGAGGTACAGGGCGTTAAAGTTTTTAAAAGAGTCGGAATCTTTAATTATCTTAGGAACCCTTTAACCGATTTTAATAAAATTTTTGACACTCTATTTAATTAAATAAAGCGCTTGTAAATCTCTGCCTAGATTAGTTATTGGGTCCAGTGGCGCCTCAGTGGGCACCACAGTCAATATTGTGGACCATATGAACTGCCACTAGCTTTTTATAAAGTTTTATTTTTTTTTCAATTAACCATTTAAATTTTAAGTCCCTTGTATTTTCTTTAAATCTGCTTTTAGTTTTCAAGAAAAATATTAAAGCTACATAAACTTATTCTGAAAAGTACCCATAAACCATACGATATGAAAAGCAAAAAGAAATATACATTTTTTTTTGCCTTTAAATAAATAAGCAATTGTGTATTTCATCAAAAATTGTAATTTTCCCTATTTACCAAGGTTAAAATTGTTAATTTGTTTAATTTTGGATATTATTTTAGGCAACTTTTTAGAACGACTGATCGATTCTTTTTTTCTCTTGAAAACAAAAATAGATACGAAGAAAATACAAAGAACTTAAATGTTAAATTGGTAATTGCTTGATCAAAAAAACTTCATAAAAAGTCGTAAACGTGGTGTACTTTGTTTTACAATAATATTGGGTGTGGTGCCCACTGAGACGCCTCTGGGACCAAGAATACTAATCTAGGCAAAGTTTTAAGCGCGTTTTAAATTAAATAGGTGTCCCAAATTTTATTCAAATCGGTTAAAGGGTTCTTAAGTTATTTAAAAGATACCACTTTAACCCCTGTATCTCAGAATAGGAAGCAAAATGTCAAATGTGCTTTTTTTTGCAAGCCCCTGCATTTCTTGTTAAACGATTTTTTAGATATTTCTAACTATTGCAAGTTTCTTTTATACTAAAAACGTAATTTAAATTTGCACTATTTCATATAAACTTTTAATTTTAGCACTAATGCACTTATAAAGGGCCGTGTATAAAAGTTATAAAAGCATATTTTTTTAAATCTAAAAAAGATGTGGCAAAAAAACTACGGTTGAGTCACTGACCCCCGCCCCAGATGCGACTGTTAAAATGGGTCAAAAAATAAACTCAAATTCTGGTTAGCCCTAGCTTATAAAAATAAAGCCAACTATAAGAAAAATAATTGTCTAAACAAAAAGATTGGTCATCAACTTGATAAAAGTTAAAAGTGTAATAGTATAAAATAAAGAATATTTAGTAAAAGAAGAATTGCGGACTTACATTGTCTTTATTAATTTATTCACACAACATTTCGGGCAGTACTATCTCTGTCCGTTCTCAAGTGTAAAGTAAACCTAATTCCTAAAGCTACTAAGTTTATATACACTGGGAAGATGATTCACTCGTGATAGAGTTGGGTTTGATCAAGCGTGGGGTTGCTCACCTAAGGCGCCGGCATTAGTACGCTTTAATAGTGGTTTCCAAATGTTTGGCATGTCCACACTTGGATTGCTAAAAACATTATTATTGTTTTCAATAAAGACGGCTTTCTTAAATTTGAGCTTTTTCCAATGTGGTTCTCTGTGAACAACCCGTGCTTCTGACCACTTGATATTGTGTTGTTGAGACCAAACATGGTCACCGATCCCTGATTTCGATGTTTCCTCCCTCTGTGTGTGTTGTTTGTGCTCTTCCAGTCTTACATTTAAAGGGGGTTTTGTTTCTCCAATGTACGACCCCTCACATTGGCATGGTACCTGGTAGATTCAATCTTCTCTTGTGTGGATAAATCGGAATTTGTTTTTGTCAAAAAGCTTCGTAACGTAGATCCGGACTTAAAAACGGTTTTAAGTCCATATTTCTATGCTATTTGTCTAATCTTTTCGGACGTTTCTTTCACATATGGAATTGTTAGAAGAGAGAAAGTATCTTGCTCAGGTGGTCGCACTGGTGGTTCCACATTACAACTATTTATAATTCTATTTATAGACCTCTCAACATAACCATTCTGAAGAAAATCCATTTGGCTTGTCTTCCACATTCAAACAAACAATATTTAGTTTTAGATAGGAATTGGTTATCCAAGAACATCTTTTTATTAGTAGCAGGTAAAAGAGAAGTTTAATAGATAGCTTATTATTATCAAACCGTCAAAATAACTTTGGAATTAAAAAATCTAAAGCCACAAGTGTGGACATCTTTTGGTATTTCAGTTTATTTCCACCAAGTAAAATGTTAAACTAAAAATACAATACAGAGGAGGTTGCAGCAACAACATTAAGACCATTTATTGTATTGCATATTGCGTTAAACGTTACATTACATTTTTACAGCTTTATTTAACCCCTATCTCATTGGCTTAGGCAGTTAAATAATTCACACAAGTAATAAAAAGGCGAAATTCGGGACCTATAAAACTCTGCTTTGCAAAGTTGTTGCCTGTTCCTCGGCAATACATTAATTTCCGCCAGCTATCAAAACAATTCTCACAACGGGGGCCACACGATTTATCTAATTTTTTGTGTACTAGTCAGACAATAACAAGGCCTACAAAAAGTAAGACTTAAATCATAGGCACTTGTATATTGTATACAGATTATGGTAATTAATTTCCGCATTTTTTTTGGTGCTCAAGCAAAATTTTAATCTAAATGTCAAAAGAAAAATACTCACCAAGATTGAGCTCCTTATAATAATTTTAAGTACTTACTATTCAAATTTGAAATTTTACCATTTAAAGTGCACGTAAAGAAATGTTTTATTTTTTATATTTCTAATGCTTAGCCACTTTTTACTATATTACAAATTGTTATGACTTGACCTTACGACATATTTCATGCTTCCTAAAATTGCTTTAGTATTTTTTTTTGTGTAACTCAAACTGATTTACCGGTAGGAGTCTTTAAAATATTTTTTTAGGATAAATCTTTTTTTCTAATTTTTAGGCCAACCGCAAAAAATAAGAAGAAAAAAATTCTCTAAATATTTTATATATAAAGAAATTTGGCAGAATAAAACATTTTCTTACATGCATTTAAATAGGAATATTCCAAAGTTAAATGGTAAGAAATTAAAATTTATATTAATGGATCAAATTTGGTAGGATTTTTATTTTTACATGTAGATTAAAGTTTTGCCTAAGCCCCGAGAAAAAGAAAAAAATGCGAAAATAAATTACCCCAATACAAACACATAACATTTATAATATTTCGAAGTAGATAAAGAGTGGGTCAGGTGAATAAGGCTAAGTTGATGCTTTTACTTAAAATAATAAGAGATAAAACATACAAAAGTGCCTGAAGCAAATACTATAGTAATATAAGCTAGCCCATGTTTTTTAAACGTAAATCTCTGTATTCAATTTTTATTTTTGTTTCAAACGTTCTTGTGAAATCCTATTTTTCATATTGAAATGCACACATTTGTCACCTTATACTGCCACAAAACGGTATATAAAAGACAAATGAAACTAATAATTCAGCTTACGGTAAAGCATTTGTGCATTTCAATATGAATAAAGGCATCCCACGAGAAATTTAAAACAAAAATAAAAAATTGAATATATCCTTACTTTTTCTGAAAAAATATCCCAATGTTTTTTTTTTGTAAAATGTAAAAAATCCGACCCACAGTGTGTCTACATAAGTTGGCGGCATATGGGAAACTTTTTTATTTTTAATTTTACAAAAAAGTTATTCTTTATAAAAGTTCTGTATGGTCTAAAACCCAAAATTCAATCATCAGATATCAAATTGTATAAGTCATGTATGAGGTTTGGCCAAAAATGTAATTTTTGCTCAAGAGTAAAGTACCTATATTTTTGCTAATATCGCAAATTGTTATAAATAAAAGATGTTTAGAATTAAAAATTACTTCTAAATATGCAATTTTGTTCTTAATAATAATTTAAGTTTATACATTAGTGCACTATATTTCATGATTATAAATTTCATAGGACAGTTTTAAATAAACCTATTAAATTAATTAATAATAAAACAAGAAGAATGTACAATGCACTAATGTACAAACTTAAATTTTCTCGATTTTCGCAGAAAAAAATAAAAAAAAACCAGTTTACAATAATAGAATTTATTGTTCGTTATTGTGTTCAGATTATTTTAAAAATTTTATTTTCACTTTTTAGTACAATGTGCTTTAAAATCGTGTTTTTAGTTTTTCTAACTTATATTTATTTTTTACTTTGTAGTTTGTTATGCTACGGAGAACGTGTTTTTAGTCTTTTAAACTATTTTTATTATTCAATTGTTTTTTAATAAAACCACAACTCATATTTACTATTTTTCAAGTACTGTATTTCTGTATACTTTTATAGGTTAGTTCTGGTTAGACAAAGCCATGTATATATTTAACGTTTCTTAACCTATTAAACAAACAACATAATAACATCTTGCAGCAACATACAGAGCGAAATTTATTTTTTCAATTTTTGACTCCTTTTTCCGTTACTTAAAACAAAAGTAAAAAATGCTTTTGTTAGATATTTTCACGTAGAATCCAATCCAGTGTTTTGGATTTTTTTAATATGTTATTTTTCGAGATATGAACCAAACATGATTTTTCTATATATTTTTTTAGTTCTTTATTTAGAGAGAATGGGAGCTTTTAAAAAACATAATAGTTAATAGGTATTTGATATTTTTAGATAAAGAAATCTATGTTTTAATTTTTATTTTCTTTTTAACCGGCTTAGCACTCCCATTTTAGTTACTTAAAAGTAAATATTTAGGATCACCACCTTTGTGTTTATTCTTAAGACAGTGCCCAAAATTAGTATGTACCTATATCTTTTAAAAAAATATTCGATTTACAACATAGTAGAAACCCATGTATGAAACGGATACCTTCAAAATTTAAATTTTAATATTAATTTTGGTAACAGTTTTCTACTATTTTCTCTAAAATCGAATGCTTTTTTAAAAATCATAGACACATACTAAATTTTTATACGGTTTCCAATATAAACGCAGTAAAGCTGATTTAAAATATTCAGTTTTGTATAAATTAATTAGTAAACAAACTTGAGTAACCGAGGCGTGAAAAACGGTGGTGGGCGGGAAAATATTGTTAAAACTCAGATTTTGCTGTAAAACAAATTATGAACTGGGGGCTAACTTTATTATTAGTTATAAAGTCTATACTGTAGCCCACTATGGGAAATTCAATCTTAAAATTAAAACCATTAATTACGGTTCTTAAAATATAAAATTACTATTGGGTGTCTGATAAAGTTGGGACCATATGGAAAACGTTTTTATTATTTGTTTCAGGAAAAAGGTTATCCTTTATAAATAGTTCTGCATGGTCTAAAACTCAATATGCAATTATCAGATTTAAATTCTTTTAAATCTTATACGAGCTATGTCAAAGAATATTAATTTTGCACAAGAGTAAAATATCTTTATTTTTGACAAAATCAAAAAGAGTAAAAAAAAGTTGTTCAGAATTAAAAAAAATGTACAAATCTGCAGTTACGGCAATTTAGCATAAGAATTCAGGTTTAGAGGTTAATTACGATTTACAAATTTAACATTAAAATTTTACAATTTAAAAATACAATTTTTTTCTGGCATTTTTTGACAAATAATTTTTTCACGCTAAGGACTCCTAAATTACGTTAAATTGTTTCCAGCCCGAGAAGTAATATTAATTTATCATAAATGATTTTTTATGCTAAATTGATGTAGTTCCATATTTGTACATGTTTTTTAATTCCAAACAACTTTTTTATTATTTTGTCAAAAATAAAGGTTCATATCTCGTAAGGTTTTAAAAATGATAGTTGCATATTAAGTTTAAAACCATTCAGAAGTTATAGAGAATAACTTTTTTCCTAAAATATATATTTAAAAAGGTTCATATGGTATCAACTTTGTCAGACATACTGTTTTTTAAAAAGCTCTTATTGTCTTTAATTAAGATACATAAGAATTATACATAAAAATATGGAATTATTTTGGTTTTTGGGCGCTCATTACGAGAATTTTTAGTCAGACCTGTTTTGTTCTAGAAATATTCATTATTAGACTTGATTACTAGAACAAACCCAAATTCACTTTTTCCCCTTCATTTTGTACTAAATTCTTAAGTTTTTCTGCTAAATTGTTACCTAATATTTGATTTCTAACTCTAAAAACCTCATTTTTCTATTTTCTTACCCATTTTTTTCCATAAAATTGTAAGTGTTACGTTTAATCGCAGTGCTACTGCGATTAAAATGATTAAAAGTGAAGCTTTACAGTTTTATGGAAAAAAATTGTTTTTAGAGGTGGAAATCAAATATCAAGTACCAATTTAGCTTTGTACCAAGAATTGAATGCAAAAAGGGAAATAGTGAATTAAGGTTAGTTTTGGTATCCAGTCTAATAATGTATATCTCAAGAACGAAACGAGTTTGACTAAAAAAATTTCAGATTCGTAATCAGCGCCCCAAAAACCCCCATACACTAAATTTCATTTCAATCGGCGAGGCGTCCGGTTTGTAAATAATTACAAAAAATATACAGGTGGCTTCTTTATAAAAATCATATGTTTGATTTATATATAATCATCTATTTAATAAAATTTAAAAAAAACTAACTACACCACTGGATTCTAGGTAAAAATATCTACCAACGTCAGTTTGTCAAAAACTTAGACGCCATGAAAAATATTTTAGTGCCATCTTTCTTTTTATCACAGAGTAGCAACAATTCGGACACTCTGTACACTGTACAGCAAGCTAAGATAGACGTTAAATAATCTTGACGTACGTTGAAAATAATTTTTCACTGTCCGTTTTGCATAACTTTCGTTTTAAACCAAGATGAATCGTAAATAAGGCGCTTAACGCTCCAAAGCTCACAAATGCGAATAGCTTACCTAAATTATTTTTAGACTACCCATAGTAAAATGTCAAAGAGTTTTACAGAAAGCACAGGACTTAATTGGTATTCCAACTTATTGGGGAACATAATTAAATACAGTTTTAAATAACCACCTCATCGCTTGTTTGTTTAGCATCCTGTTCACCAGAACCGAACTTTTGGTGATTTGGGTTGAGCTTTTGATTAATGTGAGGTAATCCAAAATAAATAATGTGTGTATATTGTTAACCGAAACTTTAATTTTAAAGTTAAAGTTGTTGTGTGAAGCCATTGACATTAAAGAAAGCTTGACGCAATAGTTAACTACTGTTGTATATATATATATATATATATATATATATATATATATATATATATATATATATATATATATATATATATATATATATATATATTTCTATGGTAATATCTCTTAACCTCAGATTACATGTGCAAAGTACAACTTTAAAATTTTAGCATTGATACTTCAGTGGGCCACATTAAACTCTTTATGTAACAGTAACTTTTTATTTGTTGCGCCTTTCTTTTTCGTTTTTAAAGAGCTAATTGGTAGATATGTTCTCTTTAAGCTGCGTTTACACTTCCAACAATTCGCCGCGTCACCCACGCCTCTCCACGCCGCATACCCCTCCACATAGCGCGTACGTGGACGTGGACGGATTTGCTAGTGATTCGGAGCTTGTTGTTTTTTTTTTTCGTCATAGGAGCGCGCAACCAAGTTGGTTAGTTTAGACGAATGTTTGGCGAATTGTTGCAAGTCTGGACGCGGCTTTGGATCTGCCAATTTTGGTCAAACAAAGTTACAGGATGGAGTTACAGGGCTTTTTCTAAAATACATTATTTAACCTCTTTGCAAAAGAAATCGGACTTAGCTACAATTAAGCTAATACGTTTTTCTTTGTAGACAAACTATGGGAAATAATTTAATAAGAGCGAATCTGTCAATAATTTGAGGATTTAGGAGTTATGATTATTCTTGATAAATTTTGCACGCTAAAATGTATGCATTTCTCTCGGTTGAAATAGGAAATTTATTTTTAGTGTGCTTTGAAAATTAATAATGTGAGGTTACCATGGTTCCTGAGTTAAATGCTGACACAAAGGTCCCCTAAATCTATTCGACTAAAACTGACAAACCTAGAGAATATATAATATCTACCTATTAGCCCTGTAAAAATAAAACAAAGATAGGCGCAACAGATAAAAAGTTATTAATAGTTAAAAAGTGTGCAAGTTTAATTTGGCACACACTGTATATTTAAAACACAAGTCACCATTAACATTAGTAAATCACTTAAAGTTGCAGTTAAATGTATTAGTAATCACAATACTCTCAAGTCTTTGGAAGTCTTCTACAAATGTTCTTTTGATGGTAGCCTTCGATAAAAACGTTCTTCATAAAAGCATCTAGCTACTTTACATTTGCAATAAACCTGTTCGTAAATAAAAAGCATATAGTAATACTTGCGTACCAAAACCATCTCTTTCATATCAAAATGCACGCCCTGATACAGTAATACATGTATATTACTAAAAATAAAATGGGATTTTAATTCGGGTAAACATAACTTGCATTAAAATTATTAAACAACTTTTCCCGGCGTAGCTATTTATTTTTTGCCACCAACAACATGTCGCGTACGTTTAATTAGGAAGAAAGAGACAGTAAATTAATAAATTAAATAAATAGTATAAAATAAATGATTTTATGACCAAAAAGAAATACGTTTAGCATTTTTTTCTCCGAATCGGATAATTTTCGGACATACCTTATAAGAAACTTTTTGCTTAGAATAATGCAAGGAATTACCTCTTAAAGTTACGAGCATTATTTTTCTAACGGCCTGCATTTTAATGTATTATTAAGTTTAAAAATACATGTTGACTGTTCATTTAAAAAAAAAACATAAATATGTACGTTTTTGAGCACGAATTAACCAATAACCAAACGCATAAAAACATTAAACCTAAACAAAAAAAATGTTATTTCTCAAATCAAAAATATGTTAACATATTAATAATAGTCACCGAATTAACTTAAACGCGTCTATTATTTTGATAAAGAAAATTTTGTCCAAAAACGTAAGATTTAAAAAATATTAAAAATAAAGATAACTGTCTTGTGTAATATCAGTTAATTAAAAATAACTATTACAAAAAATCAATTTGTTGATCAGATAAGAATTATGCTTTAAATAAATGTAATTTAGGTTTTAACAAATTACACTTTAAAACCTAAACTTAATGGTTTTTATTTGTTTGTAAAATATCAAAATAAAATTTATGACTTGGTAATTCATACACCAAAAAATTATGAAATATTTAAATGATACTGTTATAAAGAAAACAATATTGGTTTATTTTATGGCACGAATTACGTACTTGTTAAGTTTTAAACTTCAAAAGTGGTAAACAGCTATTTTTATTGTACGTTTGTACATATTAAAATTAATTTTATTTTTATTGTGATTTGCAAGTTTGTAAGTGTCAAATAATTTGAAGACATATTTGTACTTCTGGATCCAGAGTCCAGGATGTCCGTTTTGGCATATCTGGTAAGTGGAAACCACATACTAACAAAAGGTTTTCATAATTTCCTTGATAACAATTACTAAAAATTGTTTGTTCCGGACACATTATTAGAGTAGAAATTAATTTTATTGAGTGTTTAGGTAAATAGACTAAGTCTCAAAAAAAGGTGTCTAATAAAACCTGTGATATTAATGCTATGTTTTCTATATTTTAAGATAGAAAATAGTTTGTTTACGTTTATTAGCTGCTTGCATAAAAGTGTTGACGTATTAATTTTATTTTTATTCGATATGATGTTTTTTTATGTCGTTGAGTGATAACAAGGGTCAGATATTAGTTAATTTGTAAATCTTTTATTTTTTATTTTTAATACCTTAATTTTTTTTTATTAATAAATTTATAATTGTTCTTTTTTTGAATACCGGGTAAGTCATATGCAAAAAAATATATTTTAATGACGACTATGTTTAACAAACAAAAAGTTATTAATTTATTTTTAAACTTACAATTATTTTTTTGTCTTTTAATAAACATGTGTTATATTATTTAGGTGGTAAATAAATCGGCTGACATACCCTACATATTTAATCTACCTATAACTTATTTTGTATAAATTGCGGCTCTTTAAAATATTAATTATAAATATGTTTTTGCTGTGCCCTAATCTAAGGTAAAACTCATGTTATTACAGCACTTGGTTCGTATACTTTTCAGACAAAAAATGTCACGTCAAAGAAATGAGCTTAGACTTGAAATTTCCTTAATAATATTCTTTTTTATTCTGATCTTTCCCTTTGTTTATTGCCGGATAAGTTTTCTAAAATTGCTTAAAATTAATGTTAGGGGATTGTTTTTGACATAGAAATATTTTCCTCATTTATCGTTAATAATTAATTAGAATAATAATGCTTTGGATTTTACCCTTCCAATTTTTTGTTTGTTTTAATCGAAAATAATAATTTTGACACAAAACTTTGATATTTTGATACGAAGTACTAATTAATTATTGTTATATAGGGTCTACCGGGAACTGCTCGATTGGCAATTATAATCAGAATTAAAAGACCCTTAAAATATGGTATCACACGACCCTTCTTTCCATTTAAAATTTTGGAGGTGAGTCTAACTCCTGCTAGATGGTTGCAGTTCAGGGGGTGAAAGTACCAAAAAATGTTTCTCCCAAAATCAAAAATTGATGGGTCAAGAGTTTTTTTAATGACCAGGGGTGCCCACAATAAGCTCTATTTTGTTTTAAAATGGCCACCCTGTCTATTGTGTTTTTCATTTGGTTAGTTTGAAAACTTTAAAAGCGTGCGTGTTTAATGAATCAATTTAAATTAAAAAAACAGACAATTTTAATTTAACTCCAAAATTTGTCATAATTTTAAAATTCAATTTTAAGGTATATATGTTTTTATGATAAAATTAACACGCAAATGTGTATACAGGGTGTTTCAAAACAATGCTTAATACTTAAGGTAGTGATTCCTTGTTTAATATAAAATTTTATTGGTATAAACAGAAGATCAAATTCAATCTTTCTTAAGGTAGATATCGCGGTACAATAATGACGGAATATGTTGTGTTTATATTTTTTTTAAATTTTAAAAACCGAAATTGAAACACCAAAAAAACTCTATAAGAAATAGTTCTCTCATAACCCATTTCCATATTTTTACACTTTTTTAGTACTTGCGAAAGAAGTTCAAATAGTCTACCTCCCGTCATACTTCTCAACTAAATTTACAGAGGAAGTTACGCAAAGTTTAAAAAATAGGTCGGTTAATTAAAAAATGTTTGTACTCATTTGTGTTTTGGCAATAAACTTACCGATTTGAAATTAAGAAATAAAATGTTAATTGTTACGTATTGGGACGCAAAATAGTAATTTATGTAAAAAGTAAATAAAGTGATACTTTTTTACGAATGGGAAGTTTGACAGCACGAGTCGTTAGGCGAGTGCAGCAATCCCATAAGTAAAAAGAAGGCACTTTATGCATGTGTTAAATAAACTCTTTTTTACGACCGTATCAAAATTTCCCAAAATACCATTTTATACATGCTTACTTTATCTAAACTAAATTAATTTTAATTTTTGCAGCACAGCCACTATATCGCAACAAAAAATCATAGCCTTTTTATTTTAGAAGAGATAATTATCTTCTTCATAACTATGCATTTATTATTTAATTTAAAAAATTGTATATATTACTTTTTGTAGAAATAATACTAAAACAGTATAAATTCTTTTTCAATTTCTTAGTCAATCAAACTCATTATTACTATAATTTTAATAATTTCTAATAAATTTATTTGCAAACTGTCAAATTTTAAAACTAGTGACACATGAACTAAAAGAAATAATGACGAAATCAAAGGTAACTTGACTGTTTGGTCCAGTTGATGTCGCGCTTACTGTTACATTGCATAAATTAATATTAAGGGTTGTTGTAGTAGGCATTAAAACAAAACACTAATTTAAAGTGTGGTAAAAATCTTCGAAGTGTTGAAAAAGCAACTTTTTATTTATGTAGTGTACTAGAATCGAGTACTTTGACTTCATGTTAACAAATTAAAGACAGCATTTTTTTAACGGTCCTGGAAAAATTAATTTAAGGAGAACATTCAAAATTTAAACAATATTCTAAGTATTTGCTGAAACAAACGTTTGTAATATTGCCTTATTTAACGATGCTTAGTAGTTTTATTATACTATTATTTTTATTTTTAAAATAAAAAAATTAAAATGTTATTTTTTACTTTAGCTTCCATGTGTATAAAAGAAACTACCCTCTATTTTTAACTAGTAGTCACATCTTTAAGTTGTTTTCATTTGTTTTGCAACGCCCTCTTTTTAGGTAATATTTATCGTCAACATCATATGAACGGGAAAACACGCTTTACATTTTGGGGTGCATCAGAATGACAATAGAAGACACAAAAAAGACCACCAAAAAAAGATACACAAAGCAAAGATTGGCTTTTTATAGCCATATAAAGTTATATATTGTGACCTATTTCCTGGCACCACTTAGAATGAGCATAATCACAACTCAAACGACATAGTTCTTTTTAACATTTTGACCGGATTTAACACAACAATTTCAATTACCAAGGTAAAAGAATTGTTGTACCTAATAGAGATTTTATAATAAATTACTTTATTATAGAAAAACACATTTTATGAATGGTTTATTTAAATTATGGAAAAGGCGATAATGGCAATAATCTATAAAAAGATTTCTCTTTTAATTAATATTGTAAATCTTCTAAGTCCTTAAGACCTATTTTTAATAGTCTTGTAAAAAAGTTTTAATAAAACAAATATGATTTGGTGCCAAAACTAAATGTGGCAATGCAAATAGAAACTTCTAAAAATATTTTTATTATTATTTCTTGTCACCGAAAGCTGCACTTTATTGTTGTAAACATTTCACTTAATTTAATTTTAAAATCGTTAAAGTAAAATAGTTCTAATTACGACCCACTTTTGACGGACACTAGGTATTCAATTTTTTCATAAAATGACATAAGAAAATACCATTTAAAGTTT
Organism: Listronotus bonariensis; assembly: GCA_014170235.1. Lineage (NCBI taxonomy): Eukaryota > Metazoa > Arthropoda > Insecta > Coleoptera > Curculionidae > Listronotus > Listronotus bonariensis. The sequence goes on from JACEGR010003271.1 coordinate 34,152, forward strand.
CGTGCCATAGTTACTATTACTATTACTACTATACTGCTTATTAATTTGATAACAAGTCTTTTCAAGCCACTTTTGTAGAAATGTATTCTTTGATCAAGCAGGACTTTTTATTAGAAGACACTTTTTTCGTAAAATTAATAATTAAAAAGTTTTCCATTTGGTAAGAACTTCCGAAGACACGCTGTATACATCTCGGATGCATAAAGTTAAAAACAAATACGCCGTTTTTCTTAAACCGCGTCCAGACTTTGCAACAATTCGCCGAACATCCGTCCAAACTAAATAACCTCGCTCGCTCCTTTGATGCCAAAAAACCAACAGGCTCTAAATCACCGGCAAATCATTTGCCAAACCCTTGAAATGACGTGAATTCCGTACACGTCCACGTCCGCGCTATGTGGCGGGGTATGCGACGTGGAGTGGCGCGGAAAATTGTTTCAAGTCTGGACGCGGCTTTAAAGCAATCGCAACTAAGTGGCGCAAGGACATGAAGATAGACGCAAAATCAATTTGTTTGTGAATAGTACGAAGTTGTTTCTTGAGAAAATAGTGAAAAACAAACAACATTTTTTAGTTTTCAAGAGTTTATCTTAAATTAATTGTTCCAGATGTGGATATTCGCACTTTAGTAAGTGTAAATTATTGTAAAATATTGTTAACTTATTGTACTTTAATAGAAAAATTAAAAAGTACTCTTTATAAAGTTGACTGTTACCACAAAAACGTGTATAAAATGTTTCTTTTTATTTCTACCTTAAGTAATAAATAAATATTTTACAAATTAAAATATAGGTAAATATTTTAGACTGCGTTTTCTTAAACAGCAAACAAAGATGTGCCTTTTCTAAAACATTAAATATAAAGATATTAAATTTTGACTTTATGAACTTTCATGTCCATATGTATTTAAATAAATTATATTTATATTAAGAGAGAAAAAATGTAGATTCTTAAGAAAAATATCTGATACATTAATATTGTTAGACTGGCTCTAAAATGAAGTTTTAGTAATCTGCAAAAAAATATTTTGGATGTCTAAGTTCCTTCCTCAATCAAAAAGGCACATAATAATAATAACCCTATTACCTTCTGTATAAAGTGTAAAGGAAAAGTCCAAAGCAAATATAAATAATGTTTTCCAATAAACCATCAGCTCAAACTAGACACCCCAACTACAACAAATTTGTATTAAGCTCATAACTTACAGCTATAAATCAGAAATTAATACAGCCACTATTTAATTGACACAATAATCTTTCAGAATCAACAAATTTTTAATAACTGTGTCAAACAACCCTAAATAAAATGGCTGACAGTCGCTTATCCTAAAGGTCGGGCCACACATAATCGCACCGAGCCCGATTTCACAGTGATCAAGGAAAGTGGGGCAAATTAATTCAAAAGCACTTTTCATGCCTTTGAAAATATACAAAGCATTTTTGTCAAGCTAAGTCTATTGTTTTATGTATGTATATCTCTTTATTTAAATAAAACTCTGTTCCCTTTTTCAAACTTTAACCGCACCGATATCCCAGAAGATCCGCATCGTATCACGACCGTGTCTCATACGGTCTGAAACATGCCCAGCAAATGAAATCATACGTGAATCGGATAGCTCCGATGTTTCCCGAAGCAAGCTTTCAGTTTACGGGCGTCACTTTTTATTTTAGTTCATTACGTATTATTAAAATTAAATGATAGTTGTTGTAAATAAAGAATACAAGAAAAAGTTATTTTATAAGTATTAAAAAGTATAAAATTAATATTATTGTTCCATCATGTAAATAATATGTGAGTAAAACTTACGAATATATTGGTATTTTTTGTTTTGTAAGTTTTTTAAATTAATATTTAGAGAAATCAATTTCTTTACTTGTTAAAATGCGGTGCGGTGTTTGTGATCGGGCACGGAGCGGTAATATTAAGCCGTCGGCATTTGATCACAACGCTATATTTTAAAACCGAGTCACGGCCGTGCTACGGTGCTGGTGGACTGGTTATATGTCAACCTTTAAAACTATGTAACCTTATTTGTAAAGATTTTATTTATGATCAGGTGTAATTTAAAGCGTAGTGATTTATACTACTGCACTTATGTGAGGCATGACCTTAATAAACATTATGTGGTCATTAGTCAAGTCAATGAACCTGTAAAACAGGCAATCGTAAAAAGTCCTATAACAGCTCCGATTTTGATGTTTTTTTATTTTAATTTGTCAATAATATTTAAAATCAGAACCCCCCAGACGAAGAAAATAGTTATAGGTATTGTTTAAACCATATATATGTTATTTATACAGGGTGTCCAAAAATCCTCTCTAAACAAACTTTAGGATGTGATTCTTTATTAAAAAATAAGATTTTTTTATATAAGCATACTTTCGGAACTACGGGGTGTTAAAATAAAGAAAAATAATAGTTTTTTATCATAACTTTAATACCATTTCAAATATGTTTTAAATTTTTTAGAGAGGTCTCCTAAGCATTAAAAACATTTTTAGCGTACAAAAAAAAACTGTTTTTATCAGTGTCGAAAATTAATTTTGATTAAATAATATATAGCAAAGGTTATATTATTTTCTGTAAAGTTAGATATTAGCGATTTTAAATGACCATGCCAAGAAATGTTTTGTATATATTTACTTAAAATCGTACATGGGAAAAAATAATTTGGAGATTATTTTTTTAACTAAACAATTCATTTTCATTTTAAGAAGACGCAGTAGCATACAAAATTTTTCTAAAAAATATTTATCGGAAATACCTCACGGACAACACTGGTAAAAATTATTGTATTTTTACGTTAAAAAATTGATATTTATGCTTAGAAGACCCCTTTAAAAAATTTAAAAGTGACTGAACTGAAATAAAAGTTATAAAAAAACGATTATTTTTCTTAAACTTTAACACAGCATAATATTGTTTAAACAATACATAAAAATATTTTCTCCTTCTAAAAGGGTTCTGATTTTAAATAGTTAAAAAAATGGTAAAATAGGAGTTGTTATAGAGGACTTTCATGATCGGGTGGTGGCCTGGCGTGTTAAAGCGTTAGGTCGTTGAGCGCACAACCGACGTCAAGTAGGTTTGAATCCTGCCGACGCACGGCCAAGGTCATAAATTTAGTGGTTAGCTCAACAGCTCAACAACAGACAGATAAAGTGTAAAATGTATTAACGCTAATAGCCAGCAAGGACAAAGGCCCCGAAACACAATTTGCCGTGTCCTGCGTAACCGTAGACATGCGGACCCCACTCAGTTGGTAGGTTCAGTAGTGCCCCCTGGGTGGGGACAAGGTTTTAAGTTGTCGCTCATAGGACCGTGGTTCGGAACCCACGTTAAACTGTAGGTCCCGTCTGGCTGACATCACCCAGACGTAAAAGACAGGGCGCACAATAAGCCGAACGGCTTTAGTGCATGGATTATCCCATTCTAAGGTCTAGGTCTAGAGGACTTTTATCGAAAAGTCCTTATCGACTTGCGTTTTTATTTCGTTCAATTTTTATTCAGTTTATTCGGTTCTATTTTGGGCTTATCTTTTTCAGATAAAACTTGTTGTTTACCGGATGTAATTCGAGTTTTTATTGGAACGGTGTCAATTGTCAGGTGTAAAAAAGGAGGTAACAAAAATGCGGAACTTTGATAATGAAATAAATGGGATGTTACAGAAATCATTGCGTTTTTTTGTGCTAATGTTATAGACAGGGCCGTGCCTACCAGAAAGTGTAAAGGGTGAAAGACACCAGGGCGCATTGCTGTTGGGGCGGAAATTTTTAATACAAAATTATAAAAAATTATGTCCCATTAATAAACAAAAATCCAAAAATTATTATTTTTATTTTAAACATTTTTTTTTAATTAAAAGTTTTGAAATTAAAACACATAATGCTGCGTCCAGACTTGCAACATTTCGCAGCGCCGAATAGCGCGCCACATAGTCCCACATAGCGCGGACGTGGACGGGGACGGAATTCACGTCGTCTTAAGGGCTTGGCGTATAATTCTGGGGTGATTTAGAGCTTATCGGTTTTTTGCATCAAAGGAGCGCGCAAATAAGTTGGTCTGTTTGGACTGATGTTTGGCGAATTGTTGCAGGTCTAGACGCGGCTTAAGAAACTATTTACGAACCACAATGAGTCAAAAAAGACTAATTTAGCGCTAAGGCTAATTCTTTAAAACTTTTCCTACGTGTACAGTAGGGTGTCTGTTATTTCCTGAATCTAATCTTTTAGTTTATAGTCAAAAATTCAATGTGAAAATGCTATTAATTCCTGATTTAAACCGCCCAAATCATGTTGCTTTTCCCATTTAAATAAAATGGGTTTTTTGAAATTTAATTTTTACTTTAATTTTTTTTTCTGTGGCAAAAATAGATTAAAAACTCTACTTATTTATATTCTGATCTGGAATTTGCCGCTCTACAAAAAAGTTTTTTTACAATTTTTCGATTAAGTCACTCCTTTAAGAGTTATTTGCCGTCATGCGTTGAGTTAAGATTGGATTGTGGCCATCCTCGGGAATTTAATAGTTAACCGGCATTTTTTAAATAAAACACTCTCTATATTACATCACCAATAAGTAGATATTTTTAAGAGCTTAAAGAAAAAACATTTGATATGTTTATCTCTATAATTTTAAAAATATGGCCATCCAAATCCAAAAATATTTATAGTTGATATAGTGTCTATTTTATCTTTGACACCAAACTTAGTGCTTATAGAGCTGAAAATTTAATAAAAATTTAACATAATTTTCAGATTTAAATGGCCATCTTTTTTAAACTATAAGAGATACATAGATAATATATCAAATGAAGTATTTTTTCAAGCTTTTTAAATATCTATTTAATGGTAATGTAATATACAGACTGTTTTATTTAAAAATACCGGTTTACTAATAAATTCCCGACGATGACCACAACGCAATCTTAACCAAACGTTTGAAGGCAAATTACTTTTAAAATTTTTGAAGGAACTTTTTGTAGAGGGTTTTTCACATCAGAATATGCGGTTAGTAAAGTTTTTTAATTAACTTTTGTCAAAGAGAAAAAATTAAAGTGAAATTTTTTATAATCCCATGGTATTTAAATGGGAAAAGCAACTTGATTTGGGCACGGTTTAATCAAGAATTAAGAGTATTTTTACATTGGATAATTTTTTGTAGACTACAAACCAAAAGTTTAGAGGACGTTCGCTAAAAAAATTGATTTGAGAAATAACGGACACTTTACTGGAACCCAAGGCAGTGATCATATGTACATAATACAATATTGGTACAGCTTTATACAGCGTCTCTAAGTTTGCACCATATGGAAAACTTTTTATTATTAATCTTACGATAAAAATTATTCATTATAAAAGTTTTGCATGGTCTAAGACCCAAAGTGCAATTATCGGATATTTATTTTTTGGAGAGATATACGAGGTATGTCAAAAAAATTAAATTTTGCTTAAAAGGAAAAAAGCTTTCATGATGGTAATAATTTTTATTATAAAAAAATGTTATGGAATAAAAATAACACTCAAATATGCAAAATTATTCATTTTCAAGAAAATGTTTCTTTTTTAATTTTTATGCCTTTTGTCTTTTAAATGAACCAAAAGACTAACCTTACTAGTTTTCACGGTTTAAATTTTACTTGCGAGTGTTTTTAACCTGTTTTTTTTTACTATTACTTTATTAAAAAACTCATATTTATTATCTGTAATTATTTTTGATACATCCACAATATAAATGGCATAGTAATCCCTTGTAATCCACCCAACATTTAATATCCTTGTACCCATAAAGCTCAAATGGTGTTTAGTTAACGGATTTACTAATCTTTTAAGAACGGTGTAAAACTAATGATATGCTACACATGGTGTAGCATAAAATTAGGTAAAATTAAGCGGGCTACTAAAAATCGACTATTCGGCTTTAATGTATCTAATAACATATTTTGGTAGCCTTGTGGATTAAAAGTAATACACCGGAACGATCTTTAAAAATTCTAATTTTTTAAAAATTTAGGAATGTTTAAAAATTTTGAGTACTATTTTTTTGTAAATTACAATATATCAGCAATTAGTTACTGGATTTTAAAAACATTGGTTTGTGTGCTATGCAATTGTAGATAAACAGAAAAAAATTAACGTTAAAAAAATAATTGCTTATAAATAATTAGTTTTATAATAAACAAATAAAAATTTATCTAACTTCTCGGTATTATAGAAACATAATTATATAAAAATATTTGGTTATCTATTAACTTAATAATGGCACGAAAAATGTTGGTGCTCTTTTACTAGAAGAAAGATACAAACACAAATGTGCCAGAGACCGGCGTTATTTGGCCGATTTACTGATTGAATATACTAAACAGCTGCCAAAGCGAATGCGCTTCTCTGAGCGCTGGTTATAACCAAGTAATGGCGAACCATTGGCACGCGTGCGCAAGTTATCAGGCGAGGTAAAAAAATTTTGGCACGCAAGCATGTTGTAATTTTTTTCTTTCCTTAATATGAGATTGGAAGTGAAAGTTAAAGTAAAATAGTTAAAGTCATTTTTTTTGAAAATTTAGACTACCTAAAAAATGAACGGCACGCTCTTTTCTGTACACTTCAAGTTTAAAGTCAGTGGTGACTTTTTTTTTGCTCTTTAAAACTAAACAAACAAAAATATTTATGGCACACCAACGACATCGTTTTACATTTTTGTACCAAGATGGCACTTTTATACAAAATGGTTCGCCATCACTGGTGTAACCGAGACATACTTTTACCTTCTGTGGAAGACTCCAGGCTAAGTAAAACCGGTGACTAGCGCATTCAAATATTTACATCTTTTTTCTGGTAAGGGACTAAAAAAATTTACTTGTGCCATCATTTAGTTAATAGATTAACGAATATTTATATTTAGTGTGTCCCAGAATAGGTGTTACAAAAGGACAAATGGACCAAAAAATTTTGAATTTAAAAACCAAAATTTGGCAAAACTGGCGGCATGATCCAAAATTCATAAATACAAAACTTTACTTTAATTGGTATTATACAGTGTGAGTTATAACTAAAAATATGAAAAATGGCCAAGAACTAACTAATTTCATTTTTAAAATTAAAACGAAATTTTAATGTTGTGAAGAATTAAATTTTATGTCAAAATTTAAAGCATAAGAGTAAAAATATGTAATATTTAATTTTTACATTGTTCATAACAACTTAAATAATGGGCAAAGGAAACAAAATTTAAAAGAAAATTAATAAATTTTAAATGTTTTTCCAAAATAGTAGTTGGCCAAGTAATTTAAGAACTGTTAATGCAATATGCAAAAAATTGCCAAAAACGATTTTTTTTACTGTAATTCTTTTAGGTTAAATTTTGTTTTAATTCTGTTTTACTTATACAATTTTGTCCTATTTCTAAAAATAAAGGTAATTTACTTTTGGTCATTTTTTATATTTTTAGTTATAACTCGCCCTGTTTATTATCAATCGGAATAAAATTTTGAATTTATCAGTTTCGAACTATGCGATATAGTTTTCCCAAAAGGACGTTTAAAAATTCCAAAATTTTGGGTCCATTTGTCCTCTTGAAACACCTATCCTGGGACACACTGTTTAAAAACATCTACAACACCGACTAGTTAGCTAAACTTTCATTTGTTTATTATAAAACTAAATATTTATAAACAATAATTTTTTTGTTAACTGTTTTCCTTGTTTCTCTTCTATTTCTTAGCACAGAAAACTATTTTCCTCGAAATATAGTAATTATTTGCTAATATTAAATTGTAATTTACAAAAATAGTACTCAGTTAAAGCCTCGTCCAGCACACTCGACCATCATCGTCCGGAAATACTATCTAAGCAATAGATAAAGATATATCGGCCAGTAAAGTAACAACAACGTATGTACGAAAATTCATCCAATACGAAATGTTTACATGCCGGTATTCACGTTAGAGTGTATCTTTTCCTTACATTGCCTATGTGTTTTGTTAGTTAGCTAATCCGGTATATCACTTTTCCTACATGTTATATAATATACTATTTTAGCCATGACCAAAAACTATGTCGTCTATAGCAACCCCTTCCACCTACAGCAATAATGCATTTTGAAGGTAAGAAAACGTATGGAAATCTGTAGATTGCCGTCTGAACTAAGAAAAAAAGTATTTTTGGGGTTACTAGCAATTTTCAAATAAGACTAATTTTTTTATTAGGCAATGGCCAAACAACAGCTGGCGATTTTATTATTTTATGTATAAGAAAGCCGTCAAAATGTAAAGTTCTTTGTTATTACAGACGGTTTTGAGTTAGTAGATGCCGCCGTACGGTGACTATGCTTATAGAAACAAATAAAAACCATCACATAATAATAGGAACCCTAACCTTAACAATTTTTTATTTTACTATGCCGTAAGCCGTCTGTCCATGAGAGCGGTTTTCCGCCCGCGTATTAAAAATACGCGCAGAAAATCCGCTGACACGTCCATTGTAGCGGAAAATATTAAAGCGTTTTGTTTTGAATATGGTGATTTTATGTTAGAATTTTCTTTGGTTAATACTACGGTTGTGAAGGTCACTATAGATGTCAATCATCATCTGTGTGTGGGATGACAAATGAATTGGATATTAGATAATAATAAATCCAGCAAATTAGGCAACTTTGGTTAATAGCTTGTCTTAGTCTTTTATTTACCACAAACACTTTTTTGTTACCTATTTACCTTAGAGTACAAGCTAGACACTCGCCTGCAGATATTGGCTCACGAACTGTGTGGGACTTACTAATAGTTGACTCAATTTTATGTAACAATTTGTCAAAATGCTCCTTTGACATTCTTAAATAATTGAAGTGTTTTTCATTGTCGTGTTGTCTTAACTTCTTTAATAAAGTATACCATTGGCTCTGAACTTTTCTTTCTAAAAAAATTCTAACCCAAAACCAGTTGCCTCCTTTTTGGTCGTATTGAAAGTAGGATAAATATCTTTTTTTTCGCCAAATATTATTCTAACACACTTTTTTTTATTTAAAATGGATCTTTACCGTCTTGTCTTATCTTCAAGCAACAACTCATCAACCATCAACTAGTTCAAGGTTATTGTTCCTGGCTATTAATTTGAAAAATCCGCACAATCTAGTGGAAAATACAAATAAGTTAACTTCATCTCAACTTTTTGCCGATCCGCGTCGAATATGGCGGGAAAAGCATTTTAAATTTGCACTAACCAATCACAACCCTGAATTATCATCCGCGACCGGAAAACCGCTCTCATGAACAGCCGGCTGTAAGCGTTTAGTGTTCTTATGGTTTTATTGTTAAATATTATATTTTTTATTAATTGTTCGGAAATATATTGCTTTTTCTACATGGTAACATGTTAAAGGTAAGAAAACGTATGGAAATATGTAAATTGCAATTTGCTATCAAAGAAAAACATTTTTGGTGTTGCTATTAGTTTTCAAAATATTCTGAAATATTAGTTGTTTTTTGTTTATAATTTAATTTATAAAACTGCATTTTTTAAAAAAGATAGTAAGGTTTTGTTAGTGTTAAATAAATAACCTTTAATGTATTTTATTCAATTTGGATTTTTTTAAATTAATTTTTTGACAGATAATAAAACATTTTTCTTTTAAGTAATCTTCCCAAACACATTAATCATTCTTTAAGGAAAATTGCCATGTTCAGAACTTTTATCGACTTGATAGCATGTCATATATTTTTTCCTTATTGACGATATGTTTAATCGGCTCTATACGGCTCAACTTTATCTTAAAGGATAAAATTGTTTCCATCTCGGAACTATTAGGCCTGTCAATTAACTTAAAACTTTTATTACCGATTATTTTGATCATTTATTTGTCTATTAAAGAAGAAGGTAATATTTTTTAATAGTGAGTATAAGTTTATAAAAAAAACAGAACAGTTAAACGAGTTAAACCCATCAACACTCATATTGCCTTATAAATATAAAATTTAGATTTTTGAATTTTAACCATCCTTTAAGGTTTTAAAGTGCATCGTAGCAAGAGATTTTTATACTTTTTGTATGTAAAAGCCTTGATAATATAATAAATTGTTTTATTGCAAAAAAAAAAACAGAAACAAAGCAAGCAATTTTTTAATAATGACTTTTAGTTATTATGGAATAGTTAGCGTGTTTATTATCGTATAACTTTAAATTAATAAGTTTCGAAATTTCCTTTCTTGCTTAAGAAGCAGTGTATTTTCAAATAGTTACAAGTTAGAACAGTGTGTGTAGAAAACTGCAACAGCAAAATCAGTCAATTACCACCCGTGTTATAATATAACATGGGTGGTAATTGACAGAATTTACTGCACCCAAAAATAGAATCCTTTATTTTGCTTTAATATTATTAAAGCAAAATTAGGGATTCTATTTTGGGTGTGAAGTTTTAAATGAGTTTCTCATATATACCACAATTGTTAAAATATTTTTAAAAAGCTAAACATATAGACAAAAAATCTTTACGACATACAATATAAAAAAAGAAAAAAATACGTACAGTATGTCCACTGATAGACTTTACAATACGACAAATGGCCCAAAAATTGTAATGTTCAAGTAGTTCGTGTATGGCAACTGCCTTTGCATCTTAACAATTTTTTTTTTTTTTACATGGGCTCCAAAAACTAAATAAATGTAAAAATGGCCTAAAGCAAAACTGCCTTTATTTTTAATCATATAGCAAAATGGTAATTAAAACAGGTTTTTAGAAATAAATGCGAATTTCATATTTTTAAACTTCGAATAAAACAAACTTTTATTTTTAGTACCATATTTTTTAAATTTATGTTTAACGTGTATTTTACGTAGATTACCTGGTTTTACCTATTTGTATTTATAAGTTTAATACATTTAAACATTAATCGTATCTATTATTTAAACTAGGTATATTACGTAAAAAAGGTGTAAAACATGAATAAAAAAATATGACACTAAAAATTATTTTTGTTTATTTTATGTAAAATTTAAAATATTGGATCTTCATTTAATTTTGAAAACCTTTCTTATTTCTTCTTTTGCTATATTATTAAAAATACAGGCAGTTTTGTCTCGATCCATTTTCACATTTTTGTAGTTTTGGAGCCTCTGTACAAAACACAACAAATTTCTCAACGTTTATCTTGTTTTTTAAGAAGCAAAAGCGGTTGCCATACACGACTTTCTTGAATATTTAAATTTTTGGTCCAATTGTCCTATAGTAAAGTTCATCTGTAGACATACTGTACATTGCAGGAAAAATAGACCTATTTATTTATTTAAAAATAATACAATTTTTGAAAAATAATTAAAAGTTTGTCAAACAGTATTTTACTTGAATGCTTAGTTTCACAATATATGGTTACCATTACTTTTGTGTTAACTATTTTTGCAACATCAATTACATTTCGGTATTTCGTGTTGTTTCTATGGTAACAAACCTATGGTTAGTGTTAACCAAATATTGCGAAACTGGCCGTAAGTGTGGTAACCATTATATGTTTATTAAACTTTTTACTATTATTTTTATATTTTTCTAAAACCTTTTTGACCCTTAATATATTATATTATTATATATTATACGGATTTAAAAATACTTGTGTAGCCAACCACTTCTTAGTTGCTAAATAATTGCATCATATTAACCTTAGTTTAAACCATAGATTGGCGCTATATTGTACCGGATGTCAAGTTATAAAATTGCACTCCCTAACATTTTTTTATTATACCAAATAAAAAAAGTATCAGGTAATTTGATTTATTCTGTAGTTTTGAAATCAAAATCAAATTTTTATTATCTTCTATAATGTACAAGATACACCAAAAACTATGGTTTTCTTTAATAAAGCAGCCTATATATTATTTCACCACTAAAAGATTTTTCAAAAGCTGTAAGAAAATATAACATATATATCTATTTTTATTAGTTGCAGAAATATGACCATTTAAATCTTAATAATTATTTTAAATTTCAAAACATATTAAATTTACATTCTAGTAACAGTTTTTATTTTTTTAGCTTATAACAAAAATAAAACCCCATTTTATTCTGTAGTACCGGCATCTTTTATCAGAATGCTTTTATCTTTTAAGATATACAGGGTATGACAAAAAGTATATATCTTATTAAATTGGAACACCATGTATATTAAATTACTATTAAAAAATAATTTAAGCAACGTATCAAAATTTTATATTTAATAGGTCTATTTACAGTGTGTCCCAGGATAGGTGTTACAAGAGTACAACTGGACCAAAAATGTTGGAATTTTAAAATGAAATTTTGGGAAAACTGATCGCATGGTACAAAATTAATAAATACAAACTTTTACCTAAATACAGGGCGAGTTATAACTAAAATTATGAGAAATGCCCAGAAGCTAACTACTTTTATTTTTAAAAATAGAACAAAATTGTATAAGTAAATGTTTTAAAGAATTGATTACATGTTCAAAATTTAAACTTAAAGTATAAGAGTAAAAGAAAATGTAATTGTCACTTTTTACGTTACGCATTATAACTAAAATAGTGGATAAAAAGAAAATTTATTTTTAATTTGTGATTTAATTAAGTCACGTATTATAGAAACTGTTAATGCGTGATGTAAAAATTAATTAAAATATATTTGTTTTACTTTAATTCCTTAACTTTAAATTTTGACATAATAATTAATTCTCCGCAACAGTTCCCAATACAATTTTATCCCATTTTAAAAAATAATGGTTAAAGGTACTTTTCCCCTACTCATTTTTCATATTTTTAGTTATAACTCTTATATTAATAATCGGAGTAAAATTTATGTATTATGTATTTATCAGTTTTGGGCCATGCGACCAGTTTTCCTAAAAAGACGTATAATTATTCCTAGTTTTTGGTCCATTTATATTCTTGTAAACATATCCTGGACACACTGTATAATGGGTTTGGAAATAGAAGCCATTAAAAAAAATGAAAATATTTTAGAAATTAATAAATATAGATTTTTTTAAGCTAGTATTTTTTTATAGTAATCCCAAAGGTCTTTTTTAGTGAAAATATATGCATGGTCTTCCATTAAAAAAATATACTCCTTGTCGTACCCTGTATATCTTAAGAAATAATAAAAATTTGATTACTGATTTAGAAAGTACATTACTAACCAAATAAATTAATATTTTTAATTATTTTGTAAAATAAAAAAGTTAGGGGTGTAAGGGTAAACTAATGACCTGGTGCCCAGTACAAGCGGTCCTTAATGGGTTGACCTTTAATTCACATTTAAGTTGATTTTCTTTAAAAACCATTTATCGCCTAAAATTAATAGGTGTCTTTTTATTCTTTAAGTGTTCCTCGCTATCTCGTAAATCGTTCGGCAGAAATCGCTTTATGTTAGAAACTTCTATATACTGAATAGGATGTAATATTTTTTCTTTATAGTCAATATATTTAGTCGGCTCTGTGTGGGTCAAATCTCATTAATCCAGATGAAATGTTGTCAATGCCGGAAATATTAGACTTGTCAGTTAACCCACAACTTTTAAAATTTATGACAATTTTGGGATTTCTTCTTCTACCAAGAACATGGTCCTACTGTGAAAGGTTAGTCGAAAATGTGCAAAAACTCGGGTTTCTATGGATAATTTTAAATACACTTCCCAACAAAAGTAATTGTACAGTGACGGAAATAAAATTTCGTACACTTAGGTTAACATTTTATGTCAATTTTCAATATTTTGGTAAACTTGGCTTTTTACCTTTTTCTCACCTTAATTATTATTCAATAAAATACATGACTCCAAAATAAATATATAGTTTATTTTATTCAAATATTTAAAAAAAAACACTGGCTTGATATTTCAAAGCAGCACCATTTTTTCCACTAATAAGTTTAAACGTGTGGGCATTGATGCAATCAGCATTTGTACATGGTGAACATTCTAATTATTTTAGGTTTCTTTAATTTTATTCCACGAATCATCACTGTTTTGTGGATGGAAATCATTGTTCTTGTTAATTTCCTTTATGATATATCCCCAAACGTTTTCGATTGGATTGATATCAGGGCTTCTTGAGGCCAATGAAATGTTATTTTCCAGTAGTCAGTCCAAAACTCTCCTTGCTGTATGGACGGGGAAGTCATGCTAGTATATAAAATTTTCTTGTTCAAATATATTGTTTATTGATGGCAACATAACATTTTGGAGTATGTGTATATAAGCTTGACATTAAATCTTTTTCTAATACGATGGCATATGCCTAGCCCTCTGAAAGACATATACACCCACACATTAACAGATAATCTTCTACTTGTTTTAACATTTTGGGTATATCTTTCTTGGTACCATGTATTTTGCGACCTATACTCTAATCTGCTTTAATATGATTAAAAAGTCTTCTCATCGGTAAATACTACCCTTTCCTAAAAATCCATACCTTGCGGTAAATATTCCAGTGCAAACCCCATTCTTTGCTTTTTATTCGCATCGGTCAAAAATGGCTTTTAAGCAGCTACACTGCTTCTCAATTCCGAATTTTTCCTAATACGATTTTTTGCCGTTCTTACTGTCCCAGGAAAACTAGGTTGGTTGTGTGCTTCTACAGCTGTCTGAAATGGATTGTTTCGCAAAAAATATATCAGATCATTATGTTGATTTTCGTTTGAAATTTTTTTCTACCACTTCCAGCCCTTCTCTCCAATGATCCTGTATTTTCCAATTTAGTTCTGAGGCTTTGAATAGTGCTTCTTGGTTTCCCAACTTGCTGAGCTATTCTTCGTAGAGAAACACCTTCTTCGAATAGAGTAATTACTCTCGCCTTCTCTAGTTCATTCATTTTCCAAAATTAAAAAAGTTAAATAATATAATTTTGAACTGTGTGACAGATATCAATTTATCAAATAAGGTATATTTTAAGGTAATCTAGGTACGCAAAAGCCAACATCACACTGCGAAAAATTAGGTGTACGAGATTTTAGTTCCGTCACTGTACATGCTCGATTTTTTTCCATAAGCTTCAATAGAAAAATGCTTAAATTTAAATGACAATTTCTCTTTTAATAATTAAGTTATCAAGATAATTAAAAACAGAAAATGTGTGAAAGATAAAGGTATAACTTTGGCGTAACCGTTGTTATTTACTGTTAACGATACAACCTACTGGGTGATTAAAAATTATTAAAAAAAGGAATAAGTTTTAATCGCTGTATAATGTACTGTTAAAATGGTATAATCAAATATGAAATTATTACATATCAAAAATAAATGGGAGTGTTATTTATCTACAAATAAAATTACTCCTTTTTAACAACACAATATACAGGGTGATTAAAGATTATTAATTTTTTCCACAAATTTTAATTATTGTGGAGAGTGTATTGGTTAACGGTAAATAACAACGGTAACACCAAAGCTATAGCTGTACCTGTTCCTAACGTTTTTTGGTTTTAATTGTCTTGATTACTTTATTAGTAAAAGATATATGGCCATTTAAATACAAACATTTTTGCATTGAAACTTATGGAAAAAATCGAGCATGTGCGATAATTTTTTGTCAGTGTCAGTGTATGTCAATAATATCATTTATTTAGATATGAACAATATAAACGTGTGGGTCCGAAGAAACGCCGGATCTTAAATTTAATGGTAGCATTTTGTAGAACGGAAAAGGGGTAATGGTAATGTAAAAATTCAAAACTTACGTTTGTCCAGATAATTTCAAAATGACTCAATTTTTAAAAAAATACTTTGAAAGCTGCTAAAGCAATGACAAAATCAGATTATTTTAAATACAAGTTGTTTCAAATTCAAGGGTCATCCTTAGAATCTCAAAAACGGAAACAGTATGCTTAACAATATTTCGTTTTAAAATTTTGAAAAATGTACAGCCCTTCTTGATTAATTCGGAAAAGCCGACATTTTCAAGATATTTTTTATTTCTTTCTTCGTTTATTTAAAGAGATATTTTAAAATAAATTCCACATTATCATTGCCACTTTTTTCGTTGCGTTAAATTAAAGATTCGACGTTTTGTCTCTGATCCGTCATTATCAATTTTGTGTTTTTTTTCATAAGCAAAATATTTGGTTTTAAACCTACTAATCTTGTATATTATTCTTAAATATAATGGCATACCAGACTTTATAGTTTTGCGACGTTTTAAATCGAAAAACCATCATTTACTATTTTGTCATTAAAAATTACGATTTTATTTTAAACGTTCGTGGAAATTGTTGTTCGCAGGTAAGTGTATTTTTTTAATTACTGCTCATTTTAATTCTTTATATACATTTATTTTTTTAAATTCAACTAAAAAACTACAAAAATAATTTTAATTTAAATTGCGTATATGTACTAATACGTTTTTAAATAAATCATTAAATTCAATTAAACGCTCCTAATAACTTTATCGTAGCCTGTTATGAAAAATGATGGCGACGAAACGTCGGATCTTAAATTTAATAGCAGCATTTTGTAGAATGGAAAAGGGGCAAT
Source organism: Listronotus bonariensis (assembly GCA_014170235.1). NCBI lineage: Eukaryota > Metazoa > Arthropoda > Insecta > Coleoptera > Curculionidae > Listronotus > Listronotus bonariensis. Next base: position 50,614 of record JACEGR010003271.1, read on the forward strand.
GATAATGGAAAAAATCAAAACTTACGTTTTTCCAAATAATTTCAAAATGACTTAATTTTTTAACCGGAAAATTGTTAAGCATAAACATGCCCAACTTTGCCCCAATTTACCCAACCCTCCATCTCTTACCCTTTCGGAGATCCTCATGGTGGCCCTTGAATTTGTAACAGCCTATATATTGACCATAGACAGTGCTCTTTTTGTAGTGAAGCAAATAATTAATAATATTTTCCTCCTGTGATCAGTATTAAATTGAGACAACTTGTTTGTTTTTGAGCTAATAATAAAAAAATACAAAAAAGACCTTCAGGTAAGATCAGCGTGGAAAAAGTTGTGTTTCAGTTATACACCTTTCTTTTATAAATTTTCGCCCCTCGTGATGTAAAATTGACACAATATTTTTTAAACTTGTTACCAAAAATAAATATCGTCCACATTAAAGACCTTAAAAAAGTCTTTACCTAAAAACCGACCAGCAAAATATGTTCTATTTAGGTTTTATTTTATTTTTCCTTAAATTTGCGCTTCTTTCAATCCAGCGCTAACCGGTCGCTTCACGGATTCACGAATGTTCCGGCACTGGTCATAGATAAATTAGAAGAACTACTTGGGGTCATACCGGAATGGAAACCAAACCGTCGACCGTACACAAATCAAGCACTGAATACCCTTCACCGACTTGCTATGTACTCCCCTAATTTACCGCTGCAACGAACGCGCTGATTTCAGTTAGGGGCTTCCTCCGGCCCACCGCTTCCTCCTTCAATTGGATGACGATGCGAGCAACACACAATCTAAAACTAATCCCAAATCTGTAATTATGTCATTGGGCTAAATCTAATTTAACAATACAATTATCAATTAGTTTTTAATTTCGGTTTCTTTGGTTAAAAATAATTTTTGTGGCAAAAATTAAAACTGATAACTTTTAAAAGTTAACGTTTTAATTCTTTTCTGTTCTTACCATTTTCTTTTTCTTTTTTCTTTTTCTTAAAGTTAAAAGTTCTTTAATAAGTTTTCAAACCGAGAAGAAAAATATTTCTTTAAGAATAAAAAAAACCGTTTGAATTTTTTTGTAGGTAAATATCGTGCTGTATAAACCAATAGTTGCTAATAATGTCATTACCATGTTATTAAATAAAAATATATTTATACATTTTCCTAAGACTCTGCGTATGCGCATAGTAGGAGAGCCCACGATGCTAAGTGGGGATTTACTCGAGCGTCAAAGAGACCTATTGGGCTGCAAAGCTTAGATGATAAGAAGAAAAGAACGTTATATAATGTATACATTTTCATCGATGGGGTGGCAGCTTTAAATTTTTAAATATGTCCATAAAATATTGTTATTATTTTGGTTTGTGAAAATCGTTTGGCTCGTATCGGATTATATATTTTTCGTTATCCTTTATTAATTTTCTCCAAAATAAAAAAATTCCACACTCGAAACTGTAGCCCTCTGTTTCCTTTACGTAATTCTCAAATTGCCAGATTAGTCGAACATACACTGTTTAGCATGTAATTAACTCACACTATCTTAATTTGACGCGCTCGACGATTTCTGATGCATACATATATTTTGGTTTTTTATGATCGGACCTGTATACGAAGCTCATATTTGATGAAGGTACTTACACTGTACCAGCTATCCTACGGTATATTAATCTGCCGCGCTGTAGATAATCCCGAAATCCCCTCTTGGGCTCCCCTACCATGGCTCTATTTTATAATTTATGAATAATTATAGGTTAAAAAGCAAATGTATTATAAAAACTAAATTAGAGTAGTGTATTTTACCTATATCCAATTAAAATTTATTATATATACTTTCTTTTTCAATAATAATGGCTTGGCTTTACTTTCAAATCGATTTATTTTATAATATCGGACAAACAATTTGTTAGCTTTGTATTTAAAACCCTTTACTTTGCTTCATTTCTTTTCCATCGTTTAAGGGTCTTTTAACAATTATAGGCCTTTGTGTCTACCTATTGAATACTGTATAAAAAATATGTTCTATTAACCCTTACAAACCTATTTCACACATTTTAAAGAGAAGGCCTATAAATGACCGTAAAATAATAAAGGTATTAATTATTTAATTTAATTTTTATTTGATAAATATCACACACAGACATTTTTACCTAAATATACACGTTCAGCCTAATCAAAAGGTTCACATAACTACCTGGAAAGAGGACGTTCTAATGCGTGTAGCAAAGTAAGAGGTAAAGATTAACCAAATGCCGGCATGTAAACAACCAAAAATGACTTAAAAATGACGTCAGCTTGCTGCTTGGGAAGGCGACCCATCGTACAGGGTGACGACCCTTTCGTTGACTTTGCAGAGCATGTATTGCAAAAACTAAAAGATAAAACAAATCCGATTGCACACTCTTGATTTTGGCTTCCAAAACAAATTCAGTGGTGAAAGTAAATCATTGCTAACTTGATCAGTTTTGGAGATACCGATTGTGTTTTAAAATTTCGTCAATTTGGTCAGGCACTTGTAACGTGCCTGAATAGGAAATAAAAGAACAAAAATGCAAATCAGTAAAGTTTTAGGGATTTTTCGTAGAATTCAGTGGCTTACCTATTTTTTTAATCGACGTTATTTTAGTTAGAACACAAAGTTACATTTTTTAAACAAAACACCCAGTATATTTTATACCAATAGAAAGGCCTACCTAAAAACCGTAAAAAAATACTACATTTAGTAGTATAATTTTTCATAGTTTCGGAAATATAGCCATCAGGAGTTCGATAACATATTGGCATTTTTAAATAAAACACTCTTTATATTGTATCATCATTAAAAAAATAAAGACTTTTAAGCAAAAAACACGTTTGATATGATTCTCTCTAATAGTTTCGGAAATGTGGACTTCCAAATATTAGTGCGTTAAATAGGTACAGGGTGGCGCCTTTTCGTTGACCTTGCAGGGTATATCGAAACCTAAAGAAATGGAACAAATCTAATTGCGCAATCTTGATTTTATTTAAAGAAAAATTAATGGTAAAAGCAAACCATGGGTAACTTGATTCGTTTTGGAGATACAGGGTGTTTTTCAAATTTTGTTAATTTGTCCTGGCACTTGTAACTCGCTTGATATTAGAAATAAAAGAAAAATTTAGATAGACAAGTTATACGGATTTTTACGTAAAATTCAGTGGCGTACCTATTTTTTTTATTGACTTATATTTTAAAGTTACAACACAAAGTTGTTGTTTTTAATGGAGCACCCTGTATATTTTATCACCAATTGGAAGGTTTGCTTAAAAGCTATAGGAAATACCAATAGTTTTGGAAATATGACCATATAACGCATTAGGATTTGGACGCTCATATTTCCAGAAACTATGGAAAATAAATATATCAAGTGCGTTATTTTTTACGGCGTTTAAGGATAGCTTTCTATTGGTAATAAAATATGCAGGGTGATTTATTTAAAAACCCAACTTTGTGTTATAACTTAAAAAAGGTAATGAAAAAATATAGGTACGCCACTGAACTCTATGTAAGAATTCCTAAAACTTTCCTTTTTGCATTTTTCTTTTTTAAGCGAGGATTACAAGTGCCTGGCCAAATTGACAAAATTTGAAAAGCACTCTGTATCTCCAAAACAAATCAAGTTGGCCATGATTTGCTTTTACCATTGAATTAGATTTGTTCTATCTTTTTTTAGTTTTTGCTATACCCTGCAAGGTCAAAGAAAAGGCGCCACCCTGTACGTATGTTTAATGAAAATTATGATTTACTATTTTTTACATTTAGATGGTCATATTTTCAAAGATTACAATGAACAGACATATAAAATGTGGTATTTTGCTTAAGTTTTTAAGATATTTCTTGAATGATTATATAATATATTATAGTTTTATTAAATTAATTTTATATATAAGTTTTATTTAAAAATCCTGGTTATAGTCATATTTCTGAAAGTATTAAAAAATAGATATAATTAATGTTGCATTTCTTACATCTTTTAAGAAGACCTTTTCTTCTGGATAAAATATAAAAAGTGTTTAATTAAAAAAATTGTTATTACCTTAAAATAAAAAATAATGGAATAACGTAGGTACGCCACTCAATTCTACGTGTCCCTAAAACTTTCCTATTTACATTTTTTTCTATCTCTATTATAAACGAATTACGAGTGCCAGGCCAAATTAGCAAAAATTTGAAAAATACTCTTAGCTTAGTGACTTATTGTTCAAAAATGGCCCGATACTTCCGGTTTTTGAGTAGAAGCAAATGCTTTTATACAGTGAATAAAGTATGTCAACATTAGTAGATTTTTGAACAGACCCACCTCAAAAGTTCTGCTGGCACCCCCACCCCCCTCAAAGTTGGTTAAGGGATTGATATAGTTTTTCTAATATCTTCTAAACGGTAAATGATAAAAAACTGATTTTAGTGTCGTTAGATAGAGCACAAAAATTCTGCAAAATAGCAATAATTAAAATTGTATTTTTGTTTATTACGTAAGAATCTCCAATATAGAAAAGTTGGAGGGAGCATCCACAAGGCATTTTTACAATATATCTTCAAACCGTCTACCAAACAAAAAAATATAAGACACAAAAAATTAAGGCCAAAGTTTTTCCTATCGAATGGTGTATAACACTATACTAGTTTCTTTTAAATTAAAGCTACCAGTGGCGTACAAAGAGTAGCACTACACCAGTATAGTAGGTAGTTAAAAATAAGAAATTTTTAATGTTATACTTTTATTTTATTTTTTTCAGAATATTTCTCACTTTAGTTGGTAATATTAGCTTATAGTAACACTAGAAATTTTATTTTTGTTGATTTAGTAAAATTCTACAACAAAAAAATGTTGGAGGGGAGCATCTACACGGCACTTTTACGATATATCTTCCAAACCATCCACCAAATAAAAAAAAATATAGAATTCAAAAATAAAGGCCAAAGTTTTCCCTAACGAATGGAGTATAACATTATACTATTATCTTTAAAAAAAAAGCTACCAGTGGCGTACAAAAGTAGCACTACACCAGTATAGTACCTAAAAATGTAAATTTTTAATGTTATACTTTTAATTTTTTTTTAATATTTTTTACTTAAGTTTTATTAATTTATAATTATTTCTAATTCTGCACACTAGTAATAATAAATAATCATATTACACGGAAATTTTTTTACCAGTACAAAAATCAAAATCAAGACGTGTGGATTGAGTTTGGTACTGGTAAAAATGTAAGACATATTTCGTGTATCGAAATTGCTACAAAAATCAATGAAAAGAAGTCTAGCCCTTTCTTTTTTTCATTCACTAACCGGTTGGCGATACCACCTCTTCCTTTTATGGAAAAGGAAAAAAGTGTTGGGAAGCTTGGGAATCTTTCCGGAAGTTACTTTCATTGATTTATTGCAGCATTCAAAAACCTTCATCTCGGCAATTAAGTGTGATCTCAAAATTCGTTGTAACCATTTACGATAAACATTCTGATAGTAGCTAACATTAATATTTATCGAATGCAACTTTTTGCCCAAAAACCGAACGGTTGAGAATTTACTCCCAACAATGAATGTTTTAGCACTTCACATTAATCAATGCATTTATCAAGCAGGATTTGTTTGGGGTAATCTCTGCCAACCAGTGGTTGAACTTCCATGTCCATCTGAATGGGGATGGATTTTGAGAGAATACTAAATGGACACCACTGTGGACCACTTTAAAAAATGAAAAAATATCATCTGATACACTATTAAAATGTAAATGTGGCACAAATTGTAAATGTTGTTTAAAAAAATTTAAAATGTACCAGGTTATGTTTGTGTAGCGGAATGTTGTAATTAGGTATTTTAGATTGTGTAATAATGTGTTTTTTTATTGATGTTATATACAGTGTGTCCCAGGATAGATGTTACAAGAGGACAAATGGAACAAAAATTTTTAAATTTTAAAACGAAATTTTGGGCGACCGGTCGCATGGTCCAAAACTAATAAATACAAAACTTTACTTCAATTGGTATTAAACAGGGCGAGTTGAAAAATTGACAAAAATATTTTTTTACTTAACGTGTTTCACTTTAAATTTTGACATAAAATTTAGATCTCTACAACATTTAACCTATACAATTTTGTCCTATTTTTAAAAATAAAGGTATTTTTATCCTTGGTCATTTTCATATTTTTAGTTATAACTTGCCCTGTATATTACCAATTGAAATCAAATTTTGTATTTTATTAGTTTTGGACCATGCGACCAGTTTCCCAAAGGACAGATTAAATATTCCAAAAATTTTGTTGAAATTTGTCCTCTTGTAACACCCTATCCTGGGACACACTGTATAAGCCTATATTTGTTGTTATCTTTATAATAAAAAAGTTATTATAATACTGTTGTTATTTATTTAAAAATATGATAAAATCAAATTATAGAAACAAAGAAATAAGTAAATAAAATGTAAAGTATAATTATTAATTAATAAATCTAAAGTGAAAAATAATCTTTTAAAATTTAAGAATAACATTAAATATTTCGATTTCTAGGTACTTTATTGGTGTAGTACTAATTTGGTACGCCACTGGTAGCTTTATTTTAAAAAGATAATAGTCAAAATGATAACTTTGTAGTCTATGTTTCGTTTCTTTTTTTGTTAATGGTTTGAAAGATATATGGTAAAAAGTGCCGTATGGATACTCCCCTTCGACTTTTTTTGTTGTAGAGTCTTACCAAAAAACAAAAAATATTATTTTTAATATTACTATTATGCGCAATAAGGTAATATTACCAATTAATATAACTAAAGTGACAAATATTCTGAAAAAAATAAAATAAAAGTATGACATTAAAATTTCAATTTTTAACTACCTACTATACTGGTGTAGTGCTACTTTTGTACGCCACTGGTAGCTTTAATTTAAAAGAAAATAGTATAGTGTTATACACCATTCGATAGGAAAAGTTTGGCCTTAATTTTTGTGTCTTATATTTTTTTGTTTGGTAGACGGTTTGGAAGATATATCGTAAAAATGCCTCGTGGATGCTCCTCCAACTTTTTTCTATATTGGAGATTCTTACGTAATAAACAAAAATACAATTTTAATTATTGCTATTTTGCAGAATTTTGTGCTCTATCTAACGACACTAAAATCAGTTTTTTATCATGTACCGTTTAGAAGATATTAGAAAACTATATCAATCCCTTAACCAACTTTGAGGGGGTGAGGGTGCCAGCAGGACTTTTGAGGTGGGTCTGTTCAAAAATCTACTAATGTTGACATACTTTATTCACTGTATAAAGCATTTGCTTCTACTCAAAAACCGAAGCATCGGACCTTTAAGTCACTAAGCTATCTGTATCGCCAAACGACACAAGTAAACCATGATTTACTTCTACCACTGAATTTGATTGTTCTATTCCCCCTGTACAGGGTGTTTCATTTTGATGGTTTTACGGGTATCTCAAAAACAGTAAGGAATATCAAGCATCTAATATAGGACTCTCGATCTCTTTTTTGAGAAAACAAATGTAGTATGGTTATTGTGATCCATCTCGGAGCTACAGGGTGATTTTCGATTTTGCCAATTTTTATAACTTTCTTTAACTATTTTGCTATATTTGCTATTAATGTTATGAAAAACTTTAAATATGTTAATTGTGTAGTATTTCCGTAGAATATGCTGGTGTAACTAGTTTTTTTCTAACTTTAACAGTTTAAAAAAATACCCAACCTATGTTTTCCTATGGAACGCCCTGTATATTTTTATTTATAGATATTAAGCTCGCTGTGAACTTTTAAAAAATATATACCTATGTATTTTTATTTCAAATTTTGCTGAAAATTAGCTTTTTTCATAAATTTCTTTTTTATAGATGGCCATGTCAGAAAATAACAAAACATCATTATTTTTCAATGCCTATTTTTTTTTTAGTTTAACTTTTCTAACTAGATATTTTATTAAAAATCAACTTTTATTTTTTAAACTATTTTTATTAACTTAATTAAGCTTAAAATAAATATCTATTTTTGTTTTAAATAGTCTAACCACTTGCATTATACTTATAATAAATAGCATAACAATAATAGATGAGTTCAAAAGTATAAAAAAAGTACTATTACATAAAAAAAAATAGTATTAACTAAATGCAAATAAAATAAATATACCTATTACAAAACACTTAAGTTTATAGATTTATTGTAATTTTTGTTTTTGTTATTTTAAATATGCAATATCTAAAACATATTTATTTTATTTTATTTTTAGTAAATATACCATTTTTATCGATAAAAGTGCTTATATAAAATGAAGTTATATTTTTATAAGCTAAAGTAAGTTAATAATTATAATACCTATAATAAGTAATATCCTCAAAAACGGCTTAATATAAAAAACAACAAAGTACATCACAATATTCTACGAAAAAAACTACACAAATAATGTATTTAAGTTTTTCATAGCTTTAATAAACGATTTAAATGTAAGATGTAAAAATTGGCAAAATCTAATAATCACCCTGTAGCTTGTAAGATGAATTTCAATAGCCGCGAACTGCTATTACTACAGTTGTTTTCTCGAAAAAGGGATCAAAAGTCCTATATTAGATTTTTGATATTCCTTACGGTTTTCGAGATACCCTGTAAATCCATCGAAACTGAAACACCCTGTAGAGTGCCTTGATATGTCCAAATTTTATAAAAACTTAAAAGACCCGCATAAATTACCGGATGACAAGACAATTAATTTATTTTTTTTAGTTTGCCAATATAAAAGTATGCAGCTTTATCTGTCGTCCTTTTTATAATATAGAATAAAGCCTTGCCATTTAGTTTTTTATTCGCAAATTAAAAGTGAGCTAAAATAGATATAAGAGAAAGGAATTAATATTTTTTATTGCTGATAATCCAGAAGGTTTTATATGTACGATTTTTATTTATGAAATTATATTTTTTAAAAGGAACCGTCTAAAAGACCGCTGGCGGTATTGCTTCATTATAAGAAGAAAACCGCACCCGACGGTTTTATCTCTTTTCATATATAAAAGCTGCTAAAAATCTAAATTAATTTGTTATTATCGGCGGTTTTACTTATTTTATCGGCGGCTTTGCTGTTAATAACTAATAGGAACCGCCGAATAATAGTTAACCTAACTTATTAATTATTAATTTTGCTGTGCCCTAAGCGTTTGTTTCTTTTTGTGGTTTTATTCTTAAATGTTATATGTTTTATTGATCAATAAACAAAAATGAAACTTGAATACTCGTTTGACACCTGCAAAGATTGTGTTAAAGCCCTTAATAGGTATTAAAAAAATGTCTCTTAAGAAAATAAAAGCCAGGAATTTTTAGCGGAAAGAATTTTTTAATCGTTTTATAGAACCCCAACGAAAGTATAGTACCAATTAAAGTATGCATGTATTTAGGATAAAAGAAACTTTCAATCCGCAGAAAAAAAGAAAAAAGTTACAAAGTAAAAGGAGATTGTTGATAATAGCCCAACACAGAAAATGATCCTTTTATTAGCTTTGCAGATAATAATATAGAGGATATTAAATTACCACTGGCTATAAGGAAAAGAGGCAAACCAAAGGTCAAGGGAGTACCAAATTTGAATTAAGTGCAAAAGCAAGGGCGGTCATAATGCCACATCCTTTGTATTTCATACATATGTAATGGCAAATATGGGCATTTTGGGCATTTAATGATGATATGGCCCCCTCAGGGCTGGTCCGAGGGGTGAGGGTGATCATGGAATTGAAAAGTAAGAAGAAAGGACCTTTTTTTTGCTTTTCAAATACGTGGGAGTTTTTTGAAATTTTATAAATTAAAGAATGAAAGAACAACAATAAGGTGAGGGGACCTTTTTTTGTTCTTTTTTTGCTCTTCAAAAATTTGAAAATTTTGTTTCTTTCTAGGAGCGCCAAGATTTTTGTTTGGCATCTCACACACTTTTCTCGGCCTACGACCTCCCTCTCAGAAAGTCGATATGACCGCTCCTGGAAAAAAGAAGAAAAAACAATAAAATATATTGTGAAAAGATAAAGTTTATCCCGCTCTAAAAGTAGCGCCACAAAATTGTACATGTGTGCGAGTACCTGCTTGCTATGAAATTAAATTTTTAGTTACGAGAGGTTCCAAAAAAACTACAAAAAACTTGTGTTTATTAAGTGGTATAGGAATATCTAATCTAATGGATTTTATATTTTTCTTGAAAACTAAGCAAGGTGCGAACAATTCTAAAGGACAGAAAAGTTGTATTTTTATCTATGTAATAAATCCATGCATTTCCGGACCATATTTTGTTTTCATAAAATTACCTCAATAATAAGCTCCTAAATTTTTACTGCAATCCTGTATATTTTTGTAATTTAATAAAACGTTTTTAATTATTCTGTATAATAATATTACAGTATTTATTTTTTGTATTTGCAAAGAATTTAACCCTACTTAATTATTAATAACAAAATTATTTAAGTACAATATTCTAATACGATTTTTGTTCCCATCTCTTAACTCACTGCAAATTGGTTCCGCTTTGTTGTTTGTTTATATAGGCAAATAAACGTTTAAAATTAGCTAAACATGTATATTTTCTCGTTTCAAAAAATTTAGCTCCAACAAATAAACGTGGGAGTTTCAAGCATTTTCTTACTAGCCCCACATTTATAATACTGATCAAAAACAATCATAAAACAAAACTTTTAAAACTGGTACAGCCCATTTCTTTTTTGTAAAATATGTCTTCGAAGTTTTGATTTATTTCAACAAAAGTATTGTATTACTTACGGACTTATATGACAAAACTTTGGATTTTATGAATCTTCATATCAAACAAATTTTCTCCTTACTGTTTAAAAAAATATTAGTCCAAGAGTAAGTGATGTATTTAAAAGAGATTGGTTTTGGCACTACAGAAATTTGGTATATTAATACCTGTATATTGAAATAATAGGAAATGAAAAGCTTTAAAAGGCTTTGTTGTTGGGTGTTTGGCCTAGCGTGTAGGGCGTCAGGTTAGTTGAGCGGCACAACCGACGTGAGGTGGGTTCGAATCCTGCCGGCGGCCAAGGTCACAAATTTGGTGGTTAGCTCAACAAGACGGACAATGTGCAAAATATATCAACGCTAATGGCCAGCAAGGACTAAGGCGCCGGAACACACTGTGCCGTGTCCTGCGCAATCGTAGACATGCGGAGCCCTTTCGGTTAGTAGGTTTAGTAAGGCCTCCTGGGTGGGGACGAGGTCTTAAGTTGTCGCTCATAGGACCGTGGTTCGGAACCCACGTTAAGCTGTAGGTCCTGTCTGGCTAACATCACCAAGACGTAAAAAGACAGGGCGCATGGCCGAGCGGCTTCAGTGCATAGGTTATCCCGGCCGTATTCTAAGGTCTAAGACTTTGTTCCATACTTTATTTTTTATCTAGGCAATAGCAGAAGTTAATAAAAAATTTGTGCAGAGATATTCTCTGTTACTTTTAAATTTTAATACTTTTAATTTTTAACTGCGAAAGATACAAAAAAAAGGTATAACTGTTAAAATGTTATTTGGGCATGGTTAAACTGTGTTTCTTAAAATAAATTTTTGTCATTCTTTTACAATTTTATTCACAAACATCATTTTTTCTTTCAATTTGGCTTTAAAAATAACTTGTTAAATATTTAAAAATAATTTTAAAAATACAAAAGTATTTAGAGTTTTTAAAGGCTATCCTAATGTTATAAAAAGTAATTATTATTGGTTTTTAAAACAACAACAAAATCTACTACACCATTTCTGCAAACTGCCATAGGTTGTAGATAAAATCTGATGATTCTTAATTGCTATTTTTTATGATTGTTAAATTTCAATGTTTTTTTAATATGTTGTGTTTTTCTGAAATTATATTTATTGTCTTTTAAGTTCTTGCGTTTAATTTGTAGAGCATTATCAAAATCTATAATACTTTTATATAAATTAACAACTGGTATAAAGTTGTTGAGAATTGCTGTTCTATTTGAAAACCAGTAAAACATGTTATTGTGTTGAAAAAAAATCAATAAAAAATATATGCGTTAAAAACATAAAACAAGGGCCTAAAGAGGTTAAAAATTATGAAAAAAACTAAATATTTTTCCAAATAATAAATCATTAAAGCATTTACAATAGAATAAAGTAAACAGAAAAACATAAATACTATAAATTTACATTATTTCATCACTAAAGGACACCTAAAATTACAAAAATACATACAGCCAGAAATATTGACAACTACCTAATTATTATATTATATGTAAAAAAATATAAAATATCATTAATTGTTCATATATTTTATATAAAATTAAAAGTTGTTTTAAAGGATTTGTTAAACTATGTTACTATAACCAAAAATGATCGATAAAAACCTCTTGTATAAAAGTTTCATACTTTAAAAAAATAATAAAACTTTTATACAAGACGTTTTCTCTATTCTTCTTGGTTATAGTTAAAAGTTGAGTGATAAAATATAAATAAAAACCCTGTACAGGGCGGCGCATTTTCCTTGACCTTGCAGGGTATAGCAAAAACTAAAAGAAATAGAACAAATCTGATTACACAATCTTAATTTGGATGTTTAAAACAAATTTAGTGGTAAAAGTAAATCATGGCAAATTTGATTTGTATTGGAGATACAAAGTGTTTTTTAAATGTTGTCAATTTGGCCAGGCACTTGTAACTCACTTGGTATTACATAGATATAAAACAAAATAAATAGAAAGGTATTAGGGATCTTTACATAGTATTCAGTGGAGTACCTATATGTTTTTCATTGACTTTTGTTTTAAAGTTATATTTAAAAGTCATGATTTTTTTTTTATTGGAATACCCTGTATATTTTGTTATCAGTTAAGACTTCGCTGCAAAAGCTATAAGAAATACCACATTTAATATATCTATTTTTTAATTGTTTCGGAAATATGCCCATCATTAGGATTTTTTTAACGAAAACGAAAAACCCTGTATATTATATTACCGCTGCAGAGATATTTTAAAAGAGGTTTAAGAAAATACCACATTTGATATATTTATCTCTTATATTTTTGGAAATATGACCATATAAATCTAAAAAATAGTAGATAAATGCGCATTAAGATTTGGACGCTCATATTTCCAAAACTGTTAAAGAAAATCATTTTAAATGTGGTAAATTGCTAAAGTTCTTTAAAATGTCTTTGTAATGGTGATAAATCATACAGGGTGTTTTATTTTAAAAATGCCATTTTTTTATCAAATTCCTGACGATGGCTATATTTTTAAAACTATGACAATTTAAATATATTAAATGTGGTATTTTTATCGCTTTTAAGGAGACCTTTCTTTGGTAATAAAATATACAGGGTGTTTTTGAAATAAAAAGAAATAAAAAAATATAGATACGCCACTGAATTCTACGTAAAAATCCCTAAAACTTTTCTTTTTATCAACTTTTTTTATTTCTAATATCAAGCGAGTTAAAAGTGCCTGGCCAAATTGACAACATTTGAAAAACACTCTGTATTTCCAAAACGAATCACATTAGCCATGATTTACTCCTGCCACTAAATTTGTTTCGAAAATTAAAATCGAAAAAGCGTAATCAAATTCGTTTTGGTTAGTTTTAGTTTTCGCTATACGCTGCAAGGTCAAAGAAAAGCGCCAACCTGTACATATAAACGCCGTGTCTCTCCAAAACGTTCAATGCAAAATTTTAAAAATATGTAAAAGAAGACGGTCTAAAGCATCATAGTCACGAAATGTTTATATGAATTATTTCTTTATCTTATCCCTACCTGCTGATGTTCAACCCACTAAAAGTCAGTTTGAAAGTTCAAGCTAGCACGACGTATATTATACATACATATTAGACTCGAATACATACATATGTTTATTACAATTTATTGTGTGCTAAAATTTAACTGAATTAGTTAAATAAGTTTATAGATGTTTTGGTAGACGCTGTTATCAACAAACTTGTTTGCAGAAAGTTTTGCGGAATAATGAACTCTGAATTCGTGTCCGCATCATTGTTTAAGTAAACAACCTTCTAATTTAGACCACAATAACTGTTGGTAACAAAAGCAGTTAAATTGTAATATCTATTGGATTTTCACGTTTCCCAACTAATGTCCTTTCATTACTACTGGACTCAATTTAATTTAGCCAAATCGAAAATTAACTTTTAACTCCTTATTAGCCAAACATATGGTTCAATTGCTAAATGTTTAAGGGTTAAGTATTTTTATTGTTAAGTTGGTAGAGTTGATTTTAATACTTCGGTAGAAGCAGCTGAAATTTATATTCCGATAAATAAGATTTTTTGGGCAAAGATAAAAATTGAATTAAGTTTTTTACGGTGGTTTTACGGTTTATACAAACGGTTATATTTTCTGTGTAACAACTATTTCAACATCTTTAAATTCCTCCCTTTTCCCTTTCCTTAAAGCTGTCAAAGACCAGGAGCTTTTTACATAACCGAATCCGATGGGTAATATTTTTCCTTGTTAATATATATTTATTTCAGTGTAAAACAAAAGGAGCTAAAAAGGAAACAGGTGTTATTGGCACAATGTTGGTTAAGTTAGTAAATTTTTGAACTTTGCGACGGTTGCTGAGGTTACTTTTACTTTATTTTACTTCTTTTGTTCCTCGAAAGAAAAGTAACCTTTTCTCCCGAAGAGATGAAAGTAAAATTCAGAAAAGTAACACTTTCAAACTTTTTAAAAGTCGAAAACGTCAACATTACATACGAGGCGGCAATTTTTTTAAATTTTGTAAAATATAAATGATAAACCAATAACAACTAAAACTTAAAGATTATTTAGAGCACCCACAAAATAATATGTAATTTAAAATCAATCCACTTCTGGTTTTAGAAAAATGAAACAAATATAAATAATAATATAGTTTACCTCGTGTCGGTATAAAAATATAAAAGAACTTTTTGCAAGTAAAATACCGTAAAAAGGGAAAGTTAATAAAAATAGCTGAAACTAACAAAAAAAATTTGAGAGGCTCATAAGAATTTTTATTAATTTTGTTAAGGCTACTTTTTAAAAATTATTAATCTCATAAAGTTTTTCTACATGCGATTTGATTGTAAGATATTCATTATTAAACTAAAACTAAGACTAAATCAAGTTTTTACAATCACAACGTTTTTTAAAAACGCGTTAGTTAATATTCATATTTAACATTTTTATGATACTTTAAATTGAGGTGGCTGTGATTGCTAAATAATAGATTTTGTTTCAGAAATAAAATAATCTTTACATATTTTATATGTATTCTTACCTCCAAAATGCATTATTGCTGTAGGAAGAAGGCGTTGGTAGGTAACGAATTTTTCAACCCTAGCCAAAAATTTAATTTTGTCTACGACGGCTATGAAAAGTGTCTAAAAACGCATGCCAAACGGGATCTGAATATGACCTATTTCACATGATATATGATACCACTGTGTAAAAATTTTTCACATGTCAACTTGTCAAAAATATTTTATTTTATATTATTTAGTTTTGACATAAGCGCTGTAGAACACAAAATTCTTTACAAATTTGATTCTAAGAATTTTTGTCTGACCAACAGATCCGATAATAGGGCAGGGCGCAGAGTGTAAAGCACTTTACTGTATGTACATATCTTAGCACGCAATCAATCGTAATATTTAGTCTAATATGTTATCTTTTTACTTAAGTATTTGCTAAATATCAGGATTAATTGCGTGCTAAGGTATGTACATGCACTAAAGTGCTTTACACTCTGCTCCCTCTATTATCGGATCCGTTGGTCAGACAAAAAAATGCCTAAAATCAAATATGTAAATAATTTTGTGTGCTACAACTTTTATAATAAATATAAATGCGATTAAAAGTAAAGAAAACAAGATATTAGCAAAAAACTGATTTTTTGACATTGTCCTGTCATATTTCGAGTTCCTTACACGATATCATAGAGGATTTTTAGGAGAGTATTTTTGTACCAAAATAAAGGAATGTACAGATATTCAGCTTATTCCGTGAGATTCCGAGATTGACCCTTTAATTTGACTAAGATGACTGGGGTATCCTCAAAGAAATAAAATTAAAAGTAAAAAAGGTGACACTTTTAACTTTTAAAAAGTTGGAAATGTTAACGTTACATCCATGACTGTAAATAAAGTATATTTACGAATTTTTAGTGGTTTCAAACTTTACCATTGTCAAGAAATATAATTATGGCTTTTCATACGTGTTACACAAAATACTATTCCTGTTGGGTGAGAAAAAAACGATACATTTTTATATGTATTAGGACTGGTAAACATTGAAACTTTATTTTTTATTAGAATACACATAGTAAAAAGTAAGGGTGATTCTTATTCTATATACCTATATAAACCTAGGAAGTAATTGGACCAACAATGACTTATGATAAATTATTTTTAGGATAATAACCAAATATTTAAAATATGAAAACACCCTTAATCCTAAGCACAACATTGACTTATAATAAAAAATAACTTATTATTTTTTTGTCAGAAAAAATTTGGTTTGATAAATTAAGCTATCGGCTTAAATTCAGCTGATTACACTCTGACAAAAATTGTGTATTTGTTCTTTCTTTTATTATTAGTTATTATTTGTGCTTTTGTGCTTAAAATTTACGTTTTCTTTTTAATTTTTAATCTTCGAATATTTTCCTAAGTAAAAGTATTTTACCAAAAGTTCTTTATCCTTACGACTACTTTTCCATTTTATGCCTATAAATTAAGCAAATAATCCTGTATAAATATAGAACAACTTTTATCATACCATTTAATTTTTATTTAAGAGCTGCATCGTTCATTTTAATATGGATCTTGAGTTACTTTTATCATTAATGATATGCCAAGATGACTTGAATTTATAAGTTGGCATCGACTTACCGGAAACTTCTAGCTTCGCTTCTAGCGAATATGTGAGAAACCAGATTTATAGTAAATTTATTCAGGATTGAATTTTAAAGCTTTTTAAATTTGTTATAGTTGACTGAAGATTGCTGAACCTAGAGAAATTTTTGTATACGGTAATATTTAAATGCACACTTCTGATATCGATTGTTGAGGGCAGAGATACAGAGCTTATTTTGTATTATTTACTATGTGAATCTACTGATATAACTTAAATAAGATTTTACTGTAGTTAATTTGTTTTATTTTTTGTTATGTTAATTTAGACAAATTATTATATTGGGCACAGCTTTTTAACTTAAATTATCTGATATTAACACCAATAGTCTATAAAATTTAAATTCTTGTTTTTTTTGTTTTTTTTTTTAATTAATATTTAACAACTTAAATGATTTATTTCTAACACTACTTTTTCGTAAAAATTAACTATATCATACAATTTATAAAATATTTTTAGTAGCGTACAACAAGTCAATTACTGGTATACCAATTTTTGTATGGTTATTTACTGACAAAATTACAAAGTAATTGACGTATACTATACTTACAATCCATTTTATTGCCACTTAAATTATTGGGTTTTTTATTTAACAAGGTTAGGTGTTTAATATTATAAACCATTTTTTTATAATTATGTTTAAAGAATAAATTTATTGTATATTCGTTTGTCGAAAATAAACCCTATTGATAAATTTTTGTTTAAATGGTTTAAAGATTTTAATTCTTAGTTTTTAAAATTGTCTACAGTTTTTAGTTCTTCCATATTTCTTTTAAACCAAACATTCACAATATCAATTTATATGATATACCTCTGTATAGCTTTAGTTTATACTATAGACTTTTTTTATTTATAAAAATATGATATACGTTTTCTTTATACTAACATGAATATGATATACTTTTTACTGACCAGAAATGTATCCATATTATTATCAATTATTATATAAACCAATTTATACGCTTCAAGTATAAATAAAGTACATTGTGTTAATTTTCCATTTTTTTAAAGGTAATATATTTTTTAACCAGGAACTTGAAAAATACCTCAAGAAATGATTACTTAGGACAAACAATGACTAATATTGAAAAAAAAATTAGTAAAATATGTGTAGCCAAGGGATAGTCAATTATTTTAAATATAAAGTAAATCGTGAATTCCAAAGAGAAATAATGACTAACATAACATAACAACTAATCAATTACATATTTTATGTATCATAAAAATTGGACATAATAATTATGGCAATAATTTAAATTCGGATTGTGTAAAAATAAACACAACCATACCACAACTAATAGTAAAGCATAGGCGAATCCAGAAATTTTCTATGGGGGGCTGACATGTTTCATGAGCTTTTATATAAAATTTAAAAGATATTTACTTAGGAATTCTCAAGATCTAAGTATATCTTATTTCATGTACTTATACAAAAAATAAAAAGCCGTGCCGAACATCCACTTTATTATTTAAAAAAATTGTTGATACTCTACTAAGTAGAGTATCAACAAAATACCAAACGTTATTATAACTTATACAAAGTATTTTACTCCCTTTAGAGACAGTTAAAAGAAAACATTCTGCGTTTTTTATGTTATTTACCACGACCCTCTCCTTAAAACGGGTTCGCCTCTTTTACAGGAACTTGTCAATGAGGTTGTAACGAATGGTGGTGAATAACATAGAATCCAAGCATCTATCTATTGGACACACTTCGTTTTCTAGCGGTAGCTGGTATATTATTAAAGAAGTTTTGAGTGGCTGTGTGCACGTTCCAAGAGTAGAAGGAAAGACCAAGTTTGTATATACGTGCAAATTTTTATTCATTTTACACCATTATCAGTGCCATTTTGTCATCTTATGACACTGGCCAATATCTATTAAAAAACTACTACAGTGAGTACCAATTGTATAAAACCTCGAGCTTTTGGATAATTTTCAATTAAAACATACTTTTAACAAAAAATTGTTTGTAATTTATACATTTTGTTTGTTTAAAACTGTTAAAAGTTATGTTTTAATTGTAAATTATCCTAAAGCGTGATGTTTTATACAATTGGTACTCATAGTAGTGGTAGTTTCTTGATGGATATTGGCCTCTAAGTAGGATGACAAAATGGTACTAATGATGGTGTAAACCAAAAGCTCTTTACCATAGCTTAAATAAATAAAAATTAGCATGTATATACTCAACTGGGTATATTATTAGACAAAAGAAAAATCATCTACTTTCTTCATGTATCATACAAAGTATTTTACTTCCTTTAGATGCAGTTAAGAAAAAGTTTTTTAACTGCCTCTAAAGTAGTAAAACATTTTTATAATACACCAAAACAGTAGACATTTTTTTATTGTACCTAATAATCATGATAAATTGTTAAAATGTTTAGTTTTACAAGGAACAAAAAAATTTAGCTTGTTATTCTGTAACAAAAAACAGATTACTATTTTTTTAAATTATTGGTGATTATTATTTATGCTCAGAATGTAGGTTCTTTTTTATTTAAAATAGTTAAATATCTTCCTAATTAAAAATAATTTACCAACCTTTTTAATTTTAAGTCATTATTTGTCTTTTTTTTTTTTTTTTTTTCATTTATGCGTATATGTTAAAAATCATCTTTTTACTCTGAATTTAATTTATGAACTTGATTATAATCATAAAAAGTTTGTCCATATTTTCTATTTTTATTAATATCTAACTTATTAAATTATTTTCATTTAAAATATTTTAAATATACAAGTTTAGACATATTATATCTGGGGTAAGATGGCAAGACCGGATATATCTCACAATCACATGTCTCCCCAGTGGCCTAGTGGACAGAGCTTTGATCTTCGAAGCCAGAGGTCAGCGGTTCGATTCCCAGCGGGGAGACATATTTACGTAGTAGTTATTAGAAAATAACGACCGTGGTGGCACTACCGCGTTGTCTAAAAAGGTGCTGTGAAATGCAACTGCATGTTTCAGTGCTTGGACAACGTTGACCGAACAGGGGGAACGATGGGTTAAACATCTAATAACCCGACACCCATGGTACTCTGGTATTTAGGCATAGACCTTCGTGTGATGGCAAAAAGATAAAAACAATTACAATTTAAGAACAATAGGCAAATCTTGCAACTAATATGAAAATTAGTTGCAAAATTTAAATATTGTACTAAAATTGTAATTTTTAGGACCCAATAAGCTTAAAAAGTACATACTTTCCTGAAAATTTTACTAAAAGTGACATATCGGATTTTGTCATCTTACCACAGATATGCTTTCATAGTTTATATATAGTGTAAATTAATTTTGGGGTTTAAAATATTATAAACGTCGTTTTTAAGGTAAGGTTACAAAAATTGTATTTAAGTATTAAAATTAAACTTTTTTATTCAGACATCAGTATGCATATATCTTCTTGTAAATAGGGTTTATTAGCTTGATTTTTAATTCAATTTCCTTCAGCTTTCAGGCAAACCATTAAATTTAAAATTTATTTTAAGAGCAGTGAATTCTACTACGCAAAAATTATGGTAATAGCTACACTCATAACCCCTACATTTCCTTTTTATCCATTTATTAAAAAATATGGGAGAAAAAGCAAGCAAATATTTACCATCACACCTCTAATTAATATAATACTCTTATTATTTTACAGACCGAAAACCCGCAAAATATATTTCACCAAAAGGATAATTTAATTCTAAAACATAACAGTTTTTGATTAATTACCAAAATAATTAAGTACCAAACAAGAAACTTTAAAAACTCAATATAACCAAACGCAAATAGCTGACTTTATGACTAACGTAAATTGATTTGAAGAAAATAAATTATCTAGAAAATTTTGTTATTTGAGAAAATAAGGAAAGAGAAGTTATATAAAACAAAATAAGGTCACGTGAAACTTTATAAATAGTACAAGACCCGGGTATTTAAATGGACTCCTTCTCCGTTTTTTCTTTTAATATTTTTTTTAACAATAAAAGTTATTACAAAGTAAATTCCCGAAGGGTTGGCAAACCATATTTTAGGCTAATATAGTGTAATTTAAAATTTTGTAATTAAAATTTTTGACATGAATAGTGTAACAAGTTTTTTTTTTAACTTATTTAAATAATAATTTAATAGTAGCGTAGATAATTCCTTGGTTACCTTTTTCTTGGGCATACTACCTGCCAACCAGATGTAAAAAGGTAACTTAAGGGTACGTATTTATTTTAAGTTGTTTTTCAAAAAATTATGCACGTAAATATAGATTTTTTTTATTACATATCCGATGGTACATGGTTGGCTATTTAAATCCTAGGTTAGTTGGACGACTAGAAAATATGAACTAATAAAAAATACATCCTAGTGCTTGGCAAGTACCAATTCTGCTATAAAAAAATTAATATGAATAGCAATAATAAAAATTAGTGCAATTTTTAATAAAATGATATATTAAAAAATGTCATTTTTTTAATTATAATGTTGCAAATGTTGATCTACAGCATCTATGTTCAATCTAAATTAAAATCTATATATTGGGATTTTAATAGGGCTAAAATAAGGCTAAGTCATATCCAAGTTTTTCATTACTGACAAACTTTTTAAACAATAAGTAATAAAATTTTAAACCTCCGAGGACTTTTCTAATATATTTTTTTTAATAAACTTTTAGAAGTAACCTAATATATAAAAAAATATTTTTTAAGCAGCTACTATATTTATATTATTAAATAGAAGTTAATTACATAAATCCAGAAAATAGGGTCCCTCTAAAACCAGAATAATGGTAAATTTATATGGAATTTAATCTAAAATTAATGGTGGTTTTAGGTTTCCCTAGTGATTAATTATGTGTAATGCGGTTATCTTGTACAACTAATGATGATTAACACATTTACTTTATTCTTATTGTGTTATATGTTATACAGAGTTAATAGAAAAAACCGAAACCGTGGTTGAGTTAGGAATCATTAAATTTAAATAAACCAAATTTTGGACGAACGAGCAACTAAAAAAGAAGAATTTAAAAATTATATCTGCATGTCTGCAAGGTTGCCAAGTTAAGAGTTTTTTCTCTAGATTTGAGAATTTTGAAATTTTAAATAGAATATCCCAATATTTTACTTTTGTACTCAGTTGCCTGAATCAACTTTAGTTTGAGCTGATAATATTGTTATTTTTTTAATTTAGTCATCATGCTACAAAATACAAAAGCGACTGGGTATGATCAATTATCTAAAAAAGGATCATACCACATATACAGGGTGTCCCAACTCTATTTATACACGAAATAACTTTGCCCCTGTACAAGATACAAAAATTAATTTAAATTTAAAAATGTTTATTCGGATACACGCTTATTAAGGGCAGTACTAGTTAATATACAAGATGTTTCAAACACATGGTTTTCGTTGTCAAGTAAGTATTTTTAAATGGAACACGCAGTATATTTTAACAAATTTTAACTCTGTATTAAATTCTATATTAAAAATCTAAAGTAGACGCAGACAATTTGTCGCGCGACAAATCATCTCGGCATATATGGCGCGACGGCAATTTGTCGCAGCGACAATTCGACGCGGTCAAATACGACGCATTTACGATGCGACGCAGACACAATTGGTCGCGATAATTAACAAATAACATAAAACAATATATTTATAAAAAATATAATAATCATTTTATTTATTGGCCGAAATCGGTTACTTTATCCGTGACTATAATTAATACATGGATGGATATAGGCTCATCTGGCTTACAATTTTAAATTTACCTTATTAGGTATTAAAAAAGATTTAACTAACCAGAACTAACCATGACCCTCTAAATGAAATTACTCGCACAAAAGATAAAGGTTAGTTCTTGTTACACGTGCTTGTATTTTTAGTGTAGTCTTTTTTCACGGATATCCGTGGATTAAGTAACAGCCACGGAAAAAAATAATAATGGTAATTCGTGGATAATCGTGTCTGGATTGACAGTCACGGAAATGGAGATTGCGATTGTTAGAAATTTCCTTGACTTTAACGAATTTCCTAGATATAACCGTGGATGTAACCTTATGTCAAATATTAAAGACTATACTGAATATTACGATATTTCTTATTATTAGCATCAAATCCTGCTGCGGATTGTCGCATGCGACGAATTGTGTCATGCGACGGATTGTCGTTCGTCGAATTGATCGCGTTAAATTGTCTCGCCTCGAATTTGTCACGACGAGTTGACGTGACACCTTGCCTTGTCTGGAAAAAATTCAAGATTCGGGGCTGGACATTGTGACACATTCGTACAATATTTTTACAAAAACTAATGATTGAATGGAGTAATACGATTTTGTGAAACGACTTCGCTAAACTAATATAAAACTGGAGCGCAAACTAAAACTAAACACCTAAAAAATAGCGAAATCACAAATTTTGGTTTTATTTTTAACACTACACATTAAAAGATAAAATCTCTCCGTTTTTTTATGGGTTATGACATTATTTATTCTTGTACGTTTAATTACAATTAATTATACAACTAAACGGATTGTTTTTTGTTTTGCAGATGCCTACATACAAATCTGTCAACATGAATAAGTCGACGTTCTGGCCCAGTTATTGACAGTCTGCTATTATGTCTATGCTATACTCCAGTGATACTTCACGTTATAACTTACTTTGTTCTAATGGTTCATCCTTAGATTGCGCACCATGTATTTGGACCAATCTCTCGGCTTTGCCCGCAACACTTTTAGGTAAGATTATTAGGTTTAACATTAACTAATTACTTTATTCCAATTTCAACTTTAAATGTACTATTAGGTTAAAAAAGAATTAAAAAATAATGCAGGAAAGTTATTCAGTGTGCGTAGTAGTTATGCGCATAAACTTAATAAATTAATTGATGAATTATTAATGGGCAAAAAAAAGTAAAATGTTTTTAGTTAGAAAAGTTAGAGAAAAGTAAACATTTAAAATTAAACAAAACACGTATAATGATTAACAATAAAAAATAGAGCAGTAACCTATTTTGTGTTTTAGAAATAATATTGTATATCAGTGTAAACCCCTGACTGGTTGATAGTAGAGTGCACTATTAGAGATACCAAACATTATCACTATGACTTGTTAATTAAATATTTCTTTGTAATAAACGAAAAATTGATTCCATTAATTTTTCAAAGTTGTCATAAAAAGAAAAAGTAGTTTACTATTTGTAACTTGTTTTCATAATTCGCGTAATTATATTTTATTAAAAAAAAATATTATCTCAAAAACTAAAAATATTTTACTTACTTCCGTAATTAGAAGGGTTCCTAAACTACGTAAGGCATATAGGGGGCAGAGGGAGGAGGGTGTCGAGTTGAACCCCATCTAATCTCACCGTGGGGGACGGGAGGTTTGTGCAAATATGACGTATTTCTTCTTCCATTAGAAACAGAAAAAAACTTAACGAGATTTGTACCGGCCCCTCCAGGAAAGTATTCCATGATGCAGTGTTACTTTTTGTAAAAATCTTTAGAATAATAACTACAACCATATTTTCTTTAATAAAGAAAAAAGTAAATACCCTCATTAAGACACAACTTTCTTTGAAAATCATTTTATTAAATTAAAGCCCCTGACTGAACTTTTAATACCGTTTATAATATTGTTTTAACGCCTTTTTCTTATTTTGAATACAACATTATAAGAATGTCAACAATTTTTTAAACCGTTTTTTTATTTCTTAGCCTACGCAACTAATTAATAATAATAAAAATAAAAAAATATGTCATAAATTAATTGCGACAGCAAAGAGCAACAGTGGGAAATTTATTTTATGGGTTTTTAAGTACTAGTGCTACATAATTATACAGGGTGTAGGGAAATAAAGTTATTAACTTTAAGCGGTTAAGGTAATTCCTTGCATTATTCTAAGAAAAATAGTTTGAGGACCGCAAATGATTCATCAAATTATTTACGTTGGTATGATATTTGTTTAAAATTATCCCTTGATTTGCTAAATTGTTTTACGCAATTTTTAAAACTAATATTTTTTATTTTAGAACACTCTTAGGATATAACATTTATTTAAAACAAATGACAGGAGTTACCCATTATCACTCACTTATTAAAATCTATGCGATGCACCACAAAAGGAAATAAAACATTTAATCAGTTAAATATACTAGTAATAACAATACTTCTCTTTCTTTAACAAATATTCTATAGTTAAAATAGCCTTGTGAAAATCTTGCAACTTGCATCTAAATTTATTTTTTTTCTTGCAAACAGTTTAACGATCATTTCTTTTAACCATTTAAATTGTACAAGATCCTAATAGAAAGCGGTGTGTTTACCGTGTACCCATGTGCTTACCGAATGAAACACCCTCTTTAAATACCCGACGAAATACTGTATAAATTAAATAATATTTTTTAGGAAGTATTCCCGCTTCAGAAGATCCACGCATAGAAAATCTTCGAAGATATTCCTATGGTGTAGCCCTTCCTTTAATTTGTCTTCTAGGGATTGTGGGAAATATATTCAACCTAATAGTACTAACAAGAAAAAATATGAGGGGCACTGCATATATCTATATGAGAGGTAAGTCTAGCAAATCATATTTATACTAAAAATTATTATAAAAAGATTACCGAACTAGACACTTTTTTTAATTGGTAATTAGTTTAAATATAAATATGAATTATTTGGCATTTAATTTTATAACATAGAAATATATTTTATGTGCTTAAAAATACTTTTTCTACGACCATTGAAATAATGTTTATTTTACCGTTATGATAAAGATAAAGTACTCCATTTTAGTATAGTACAAAAAGTGTTAGTAAAGTAACTTTCAACAGTTTAACGTATTTTTACTTTTTGACTTCGAGTTTTGTTTCAGTGCCTACTAAAATTTATTAAGTCAAAAGTTCTTAAGCGGGTCACTAAAAATCGACTTTTCGATTTTATTGTATCTATCAATAAATTTTGGTAGCTCTATAGGTTGAAAGTAATACCCCAAAACGGTTTTAAAATTTTTAATTTTTTTAGAATGTATGTATACTATTTTTATAAATTACAATATACCAGTGAATAAACTCTCGAAAACTCGGCATCTTTGGCCACACATAACCGTACCACATCCCGGATTTACAATGATAGAGGAAAGTGGGTCATGTTAATTCGGAAAAAATCAAAAGCACTTTTCATGCCCTTAAAAATATAAAAAGCATTTTTGTCAAGCTGAATCTATTGGTTTAGGTATATATGTCTCCTTGTATAAATAGATTATCTCACATATTCTTGTTTCTTTTTATCCAAACTTTGAATGAAGTATAGACAAAATTGTTATCTTATTTGCAAGGAAAATTTTATAATCAGATGTAATTTAAAGCGTAATATAACAGACTTATATTACTGCAATTTTATTAAATTTAAAACTTTTTGCACCGCATCCCTCTACATTTCACCAGTGAGACGCACGGCTGCGGGCTTGTTGCAGATATTGTGGCCAGACCTTAGAACAGAGCTCTTGGAGTAGCGCGTTCGCCTTGACTGCTGTTTAGTACATTCAATCGCTAAATAAAATCGGTATCTCGCGCGTTAAAGCGTTCATATCTTTTTCTGGTAAAATAGCACAAACATTTTTTGTGCCTTCATTTAGTTAATAGATTAACGAATATTTTTTATATAAATAATAATCTTTTACAACATCAAAAATTAGCTAAATTTCCATTTGGTAATTATAAAACCAAATATTTATAAATAATTATTTTTTTATTTTACCTTTACTAGTTCATAGCACACAAACCATCTTTTATCGGAATTCAGTCATAATTCCCTGATATATATTGTAATTAAAAAAGTTATTGAAGTTTTTAGTTACTTAAAAATTAAAGTTTTTAAAAACCGTTTTGGCGTATTACTTTTAATTTATAAAGATGCCAAAATACAGTGCCGGACGAAGCATTTTGAAGTAAAGAGAACTATACATTTTGCGCCCTTCTTAATATTTGAAAAAGAAGATGGGAAAACATTTTTTGCTGAAAAAAGTTCAGGAGCAAAAAAAACATAAGTCCTCACCTTGTAAAAAACGCTCTTTTCTTCTTATTTTGCGTTTTTACGCCTCCTTTTCACGTTTAATATGCGCTATTTACGCCCTCGTCATCCATATCCCAAGGAAAAATGAAGAGCAAAAAAAACGTTTCCCCCTTCCATAACATTTAAGATCCCCTACCAGTCCTTCCAACTTTCTTGCAACCTATTTTTGTGCCCCTCTTTTCCCAGCGCTGAAGCGGTCGTTTTACAGCTTCAAGGTTAATCCAGCACTGCCAAAATATGTCAATAGATACATTAAAATCAAAAAATTGATTTTTAGTGGCCTGCTTAGGAAATTTTAACTCATTATAATAGAAATGTATGCAATGTAACAGTAGAGGCGACATCAACTAAATGTAAAGATTAAGTTACTTTACAATGGATCATTACTTCTTTTAGTCTTTAAATGTGTCACTTAATTTAAAATTGACAGATTATGGAGAAACTTAATTAAAATTATAGAATAATAATAATTATAAATATTAATGTAGGATAACTCAGAAATTGAAAATTAGTTTATACTATTTAGGTAATTGATCTACAAAAAATAAGTATACACAATTTTTAATTTGAAATACATGAGTGAATAGTAATTGTCTCTTAAAAAAAAGAGGTCCATGAATTGTTCTTGCAAAATAATGGCTGTGTTCAATGAAGTTAGAATCAATTCATAATAAAATAATTTATAATAAAAAAAAAATAATTTAAAACATGTATAAAATGTCATTTTGAAAAATTTTTATACGGTCGTAGAGAAAATATATTATGCAATTTATTTACTAAAAAATACTTTTTTCGAATGAAAGGTTTGACAACTGATAGCCGTTAGTCGACGACTTGTTACATAAATTCCTATTTTTTTATTTATTCTACTTTTGCTACTTTTTACCCGTGCCCACTTTGTTGGGCTTTAATTATATTTTTCTCTCTAAAGTTTTTGTTTATTTAAAGTAAAATATCGGTACTCTGGTATTTAGGCATAGACCTTCGTGGAATGTCAAAAAGATAAAAAAAAAATAGTCCATAGCACTCCTGAATAGGTTAGCGTTCTAATTGTGAAATAATTTTTATGATCGGATTAGTATTTCCGAAGTCCTTAAAAGCAAACATATAAACAGACAATTAAAGTAAGAAACTTTAACCTCTTTATAATATTAGTATAGATTAAAAAAATAGTTTCTAATAGTAATAACCTATTCTTAAGGAAAAGTCAAGTATTTAAAAGTAAAAAAAAACTAATGACTTTATACAGAGTTATCATAAAAGACATAAAATGAGAAGATCTAGTTTAAGGTAAACACAACAATAAACCTAGTCTTTCTTAAAATTTTGCAGTTTAAAAAAATATATATTTTCTAAGTCGTTGCAAAATATTTATTATACAATCCCCTGAAGAAATAACAAACAAGTGTTGTCTGCTATTTATTACCGTTTCTGTCAGAATAAATCCGGTCTTGATAAGTTTTTTCTAATATAATATTTCTTGAATAGTAAAATAACAGTAAAACCAAGACTCGTAAACCCGTATTTCCGTATTCGAGGTTTACCGAGTTTTCTTTTACTGGAGTCACCGCTTGAGAGATAGTGCTTACTAGCAAAATTCTGAGCAGAATGTGTTTATTTTATCTACTTTTATTTAATTTAAACGAAAAGATATTTTCCTAAAACAAATTTGGTAGCTCGAATAAAATAAAATAATATATATACAGGGTTGCCAATTGTTCGAAAAAGTCCAATATTTCTGTTGTTTAACGAGATATGACAAAAAGTGTTATATAGACGTTGTAGGATTTTAAACGAGTGTGTGTAAAAATATTTCGATGTGTACAAGTGTCCCAAAAAAAGTTATAGTCAAAAAGTTAGTTTTTTTTAATGGTTACTCTTATTTTTGTTTACAGAACCAGATTCAACATAAAATTGTGCATAAGTACTTTATTTTTGCACTTGGTAACAACGGAAACAAAGTAGTTATTAATAATATTTAGCTAGTTGTTTTAAAACACTAAGGACCAAAGAATAAACCCCTGTAAGAAAATTGACTAGGTCTTATAAAAGGTATTTCCTATAGCATGGTCAATATATTAATATTTAAAATTCTCAATTTTTAAATGGAACACCCTGTATATTAGGCAATTTTTAGATTTAAGGAATTAAAATAAGGTAAGTTTCTTAAGCGAATTCCATACCAAAAATAAAAGGTTTTTAAGATATTTAAGGTGTTTTAAAAATTCAAGATTATTAATATTTTTTTTTTTTGTGAAGGTATACTAATGTTGCACGTTTTTCTTTTAATAAATTCGTGTTTAAATATTCATTTAAAATAGTTGTTATCATATAGTTATACAAAAATTTAAAATTAATTTATGCCCATTTTGAAATAAACTTTTGTTTCTAATACAAGGTGTCCGATCATATTTTAGAACCGATTTAAAAAAGATAAAAGTTTTTTACTACTCATTTGGATTTGGTTTTAATATTCCGTTAACACAAAAGCAAAATGGACGATTTTCTTATATAGGGCAACTTTGATATTTTAAATAAAACCCTATATATTTTTTATTTAATTTTAAAATTTATTCTTTTCTCTTAAAAGAATGTAATGGGTACAAGGTATAATTAGTTTATAAAATTATAGGTTTATTGATCTCTAAGAAATTGACTGCATGGCATGTGAGGGTAAGTGATATTATGGAAAAAGTTTTTTGAAAAATTAAATATTCTTTAAAATTTTGAACTTTAAAGAAATTTTTCCATAAGGAGTAGTATCAAAAATCTAAATCTAAAAGAATCATTGGTAGTATTTAACAATGAAAATTTGATACAAGGTTACAGAAAAAAAAGGTTTTAAAGCTATATGTTATTCACAAAGTAATAGTTGTACTGAAGCTAGGTCACTTTTTTAAAAACTTTTGCTATTATTGCGAATACCCTATACTTTGACCACTATAAATTAAGAAAAACGCCGAAACAAAATTTCATTTCATTTTCATTTCATTATAAGGTGCCCAAAGTAGCTTTGTTTCCGTATTTTTTCCTGTAACCCTGTATGTAGCAAATTTTTATTATCTAAAGCCGCGAATAGATCTGCACACGCATACGTTGAGCGAAGACACATACACATGCGTGTGCAAATGTGGACGTCGCTCTCGTGGCTTCTCGCCGCATGCGTTGCTTCTCGCAAATGACTTGAGCGCGCACGTCCCGAGCCAGCCTGGTGTCGGTTTTTCGAACGCTTCAAAGAAACATGCGTATGCGTTCGCGCTCAGTTTGGAGAGAAACAATCGTCTGTTGTTGTATTCTCGGGATTTTTGTAGTAAAAGTTTATTGTTTAATTATTAAAATGGAGTGGTCCAATGAAGATTGCCTGGCGCTTATTGACCAGTATGAAAAATATCCCATATTATGGTATACAAGACACACTCTTACCGGAGCGCCGTGAGCACGCACGCATACGTAGCAATAAAAATTTCCGACGAATGATCTGAGCCTGCACGGCTTGAGCACACATGCGTGTGTGTAGTTACTCAGCGTATGCGTGTGCAGATCTGTACGCGGCTTAATAATATTCCTTATTGTCATTCAGTTTTTTAGCGATTAATAAATATAGTAATTTATAAACTAACTATAGCTTTTATTATTTTTTTTTTGGAAAGATTGAACTTTAGGATTGTAAAAAAACAAATATAAAGTTTTATTTAAAATATCAAAGTTCCTTTTTATCCAAAATCGGTCATTTTGTTTTTGTAATAACCAAATGTCACAACCATGTGATATGATAAAAAAGTCTTAGGCTATTTGCGAAAACCGCATCGGGATAACTATATTTGTTCTAAAGCTATTTGCGGTTAAAATAATAAGTAAAAATATAGTCGATCTTGTTTTATAGAAAAGTCGTACCTTTTTTAACGTTACTTTAACAATCTTACTTTTAAAATTTGCTTACATTAATAAAATATAGTATTAAAAAAAAAGAGTAAATTGTATTTCTTTAGAGACGGCAGCCGATTTTTCACCATAAAGTCAATAATAATAGAAGTTAAAAATCTAAAATTTTAAAGTTTAAATCGATATTAAACTAATGGTTGTCCCAGTCATAAAATAGCAGAAAAGCAAGTAATAAAATTATCTGGGATTTTCTTTGCCTTTTTCTACGAACATAAGCCATGAGACAGTTCTTACCCGAAAAGACGACGCACTATAAATTTTATGACAGGTTTTATGAGATTCTAGCAGTATGATAAGTTTAAGTTAAACACGTTGTATGACACGATGTATACTATTGATATAGAGACAGTGTACAGCAGAGATCGTAAATATCACGATATTATTGGTAAATATCATATTAGATATTAACGATATACAAAGTGTTTCCTAACTGCGGTAAGAAAATTTATGGACGTATTTTTAAGCAATTTTTATAAAAAAGTTTATATAATTATGGGTCCTCAAACGTTTCGTTTAGAAAGTTATAACACCTAATTTAAAACAAAAAATCTTATGTTCCTTCTGATATATACAGTTGGGCGGATCTTTTTCTGGAAAACTTGCCCAGTCGCCATCTTGAAATTTTTATCTGGTAATTTCACTCAAAAAAGTATTTATGCATCAGGAGGAGGGGCATTTAAGAAAAGCACTGTATATTGTAATATCAAGGGTGATCATTCTTAAGTCGGCACTATTGCTAACTTTCTTATTATTGGAGATACGCAGTCGGTTAAATTAGTAAAGTTGCAGTACTTTTTCCGCTGATTAACGTGCTGCCAAGAGAAAAACAAGTAAACATTAGGTTCTCGATTTATCACCATTCAAAAAATCTATCAAAGAGCTTTAAAAAAGTCCACATATAATAAATCTAATTTTGAATGGTTTCGGAAATATGGCCATTCTTGGGAATTTAATAGTAAACCGAAATTTTTAAAATAAAACACTGTGTATATTATGTAACCATTAAATAGATATTTAAAAATAATAATAAAAAAATAATTTTATAGGTTATGAACAAAAAAATGGAATTGGTAATGAAATCGTTTTACTTTAATCAATGGTATAAAGCTCTTAAAACTTTTTATAAGTGAAAATGACGAATATTGCTTTTTTATTCTGTTCCAGAAATCAATTAAATTCATTAAAATGTCCTATTAAATGCAAGATTATAAAAGTCACGTAATTAACAGATTTGTATAAAACTTGGAATAATTGGATTGCTTCCTAAAAATTAAATACAGCAAAAATATACGTCCTCTTTTATTTGTAATTAAAAAATTGGTAAAGAAAGATATTCTTACGTTTTTATTAATAAAATAAACAACACATTTTAAAACATGCGTATGTACTGGGTGTCAAGTTATTAATTGACATTCTCCATAACTTTTTATCTTTTATCCTAACAAAATAAATAAAAACTATAATTTGTTGGGTTATTTCTGTAGTTTCTGAATTTGTAATTATATTTCTATTATCTCTTAAGACATACCTGGTACGACAAAATGTAAGTTTTTTTTCTAATAAAACACCCTCTACATTATATTACCGTTATAAAGATCTTTCACAGAGCTTTTAAAAAATACTACTTTTGATATATTTATCCTTATTGGTTTCACAAATATGGCCATCCAAATCTAAAAAATAAGTATAAATTTTCGTAGTTTCGGCAAACAGGTAGCGCGACGTGACAGCAGCGGGACATCAGCGCGTCAATGTCATATGAAAAACACGTCCGTGACACGCCAGGCGAAACGGCGACGTGACGCTAGACAAGTATTATTTATTTATATAATCAAAGTATATTTATGGCTTTTTTAAAGCTTTTTAAAAACCTTTCTAAAATGTGTTTAATTTTTTTTTAATCCTACTTCCTCTGGTACCCTGTAAATCTTAAGAGGTAACAAAAATCTGATAACTGATTTGAAAACTATGTAAGTAACAAGATAAGATATTTTCTTTGTTTATTCCCTACAATAAAAATAAAAAGGGTTGGTGGTGTAGATTTTTAACTTTACACCAGATACCTTTAAAATATTTTTTAAAAGTTAAATGATGACAAATTATCAGTAAAAATATATATTTATAATAATAAAATAATGTTCCTCTTTAACTCAATACCTATCTAAATATAGATATATTTTTACATTTTATATACAATTGTCTAATTGTTAAAATGGTTTTATAAAAAGAACAATATTTATTTTATTTTTTAAATATTTTTTAACGAAAAAAAACAAAAATTTTAAACAAACAATAAAATTTAATTAAAAATCTGTAATGCATCATTTTATTGTATATTTTCCCTCCTAAATATTTTTAATTAAATTTTTCATTTATCATGCGAATATAAATATTGGCCTAATAAATTTAATTTTACTAATGTACTTTAAATAAGGTTCGGGATGTGTCGATTAAGGCATATTTTTTAGACAATAAAGCATATCGTATTTAAATTTAAATTTTAAATTTTGGATAAAAAGGCTTTCAGAATCATATTTATTATTGCTTTTTAAAAAAGATTTGTATTACCAAAAAAGATATTTTTGTTTAGACCATGAGGCCTATTTTAATTTAAAAAGTATTAAAAAAATATAAATTAGTCTACATGTTTTTTAAAATAAAATTAAGAGTTTGGCATCAGTGTACACGATTGTAAAGAAGCGGGCTTTTATTAGAAAAATGGAAAGGCCCAATAAGTTTATGGTCTAAAGTGCCTAATGTAAACATAAATTTAACCCGTTTAAATTAAACAACTTGTATTGGTTAGTTCTGGTTAGTTTTTTTAAAATCAAACATGGAGATTATTTTTACACTTTTAATAAAGTATAAAAAAAGAGTTCAAATTAAATAAGATAAAAAAATTATTTAGTTGCCAGTTTTTAAACAATGAAATTATTTTTCAATTATTTTTAAATATTGTTTAAAATTTAACATTCTCATAAAAAAGACCGGTATATCATAATTTTAAATGAATATTTCGTTAAATAAATTAAAATTAATATTTTTAAGTAACCCAGCACTAGCTTTTAAAATGTTATTTTACAATAAATCATGTAAACAACAAATTGTAGAATTTTTTCTTTGTAATTGACTTTTTTATGTAATATCTTTAATTAAGTCTAACTTTATTTAAAAATTATTTTGTTTATTTGACATCAGCCTAATTTGTTTTAGGCTATTAAAAGTCGCTAGCAAATGCTATGACCATGTCAATTAAATTACTTTTTATACACTAATACAGCTATTATACAAAATGCTCTTTAGTATAAGTTTTATGCTTTACGATATTTAGAATAGAAAATTAAAAGAGAACAAATACAAGCTTTTAGCCGAAAATACAAAAGTTTTCTTTAAAAACAATATTAAAAATATAATATTAAAAAGTTAATTTTGAAATAGTTTTATTCTCATACAGTCCATAAAATAACCTTATAATCCCAGAAAACCCAATAAAGTCGAACATACATGACTGCACTTAACTAAGGTCATAACTTTTTATGTCAAAAAAGTCCCTGAGGAAAAATAATTAAAAATTGTTTAGAATCAGGTTAATCGACGACTAGCGTAGAGCAATCTATTTAATACTTTTGACCTCAGCTGAAAGGCATTATATTAATGGTTTTCAGAATATTAAACTTACAGTTTAACATACGGTGACAATCGTCATCGGTGTTTAGAAGGAGCATAGGTTTTATCCGGTCAATTTAGACATCTGAGACTACAAAAATTCGCAACCGGCTAAAAAGTGGTAGAATTGTTTAAAACATCATTATAAACGAAATGTAAAAAGTCCTTATTGATTCGACCCAAAGAAAAAAATTACTCGGGGCAAAGGTCACAAAAACTGTTTTTTCGCGATTTTTAGCGAAACGGTAAGTTTTGTCATAAAATTAAATTAAACAAAAATTTCAGATAAGATAATTGTCTACAAAAATGTTTTTATATTTTTATTCCTTAGAGCCACCGTTTTTAAAAAGGTTTTGATTAGATCTGATTAGTATTATACGTATAAGTACACCAAGTATATACAGGGTGGCCCAATTATCTGAAAAAGTCCAATATTTCTGTTGTTTAACGAGATATGACAAAAGTTTTATATAAAAGTTGTTGAGTTTTTAAAAGTGCATATTGCAAAAATATTATAATGTATACAGAGTGTCCCAAAAAAAGGTATGGCTAAAAAGTTAGTTTTTTTTAATTGTAACCCTTATTTTTGTTTACAGTATCAAATTTGGGATAAAATTTTACATATAGTACGTTATTTCATTTTGACATTCGTGGCCATGTTGCCCCGCTATTTATAATTTACTGAAACTTCCGTAAAAACATGTTAGTTGAAAATTGGGTAAAAACGAAAATACATTAGTTATTATTAATACTTTGCTGAATGTTTTAACACACTAAGGACCACAAAATAAATTCCTATAAAAAAATTTGCTAGATCTTTTACAGGGTATTTCTTTTAGCATGGCCAATATACCAATAATTAAAAAGCAAAATATAAATTTTTTAAATCATCCTGTATATTAGGCCATTCTTCAAGTTTTTTTAGCGATTTCTATACCAAAAATTTAAGGTTTTTAGATGTGTGCCAGATTTTAATACAAATCAAGAAAGTCTTAAATGCAAGTTTTTAAGAGCAATTTTTTTTTAATTGTTACTTATGCATCGCCACTCTTTAGCCAGGTCTGTGTTTCTATATTTAAATATCTTTAAACAAGCATTGTGAATGATTTTCATTGTGCCTCACATAGATGCTCAAAAATGCTAACCAGCTCTTAGTAAAAACAAAAAATATCCATCAGAAATTGTCGTGCGCGTCAGATTAAGATAGGGTGAGTTAATTACATGCTAAACAGTGTGTATTCCACTAATCTGACAATTTAAAAGTGACGTAAAAGGAAACAGAGGGCTACAAAAAAAAGTCATTTTGACAATTTCGAGCGTGGCGATCTTTTCTTTTTAAGAAAATAATTAAAAGATAACAAAAAATATATATTCCGATACGATTCGAACGATTTCCCCAAGCCAAAATAATAGCAAGATTTATTTAACATATTTAAAAATCTATAGCCGCTTTCCCCACCGATGACAATGTATACATTATATTTTTTTCTTTTTATCATCTAAGCTTTGCAACCCAATAGGTCTCTTTGATGCTTGAGTAAATTCCCATTTAGCATCGTAGGCTCACCTACTATAGACTATGTCAGAATATTGTTTTATTTGTGCTAAACTTTTAACTGTAGGTGAAATCGTTACTGTTGAACGTGGTATGAATACATGAAATAATACAAAAGATTACCACGTAAAAAACGCTCTTAGTACACTTCCTTAAACGTGGTGTGAAAAGGTGTGCATATTATGACCATTACAACTCTTTTAACTTTTTAAATCGTTGTAATATGCGAAAGACGGCAGAAGAAAAAAAAATCAAAATATTTTTGTGGATAATTACCTGGACTACAATTTTTGTTAGATGAAATTTTTATGATAAAACTTACCGTTTCGCTGATAATATCAAAAAAACAGTTGTTGTGACGTTCGACCCCGAGTAATTTTTTCCTTTGGTCGAATCGATGAGGATTTTTACATTTCGTTTATAATGATGTTTTAAACAATCCTACCAAATTTCAGCAGGTTGGGAATTTTGTAACCTGACTTATAACTATTTAATTTATAATTATTTCTAATGACAAAAGCTAAAAAAATTAAAATATTGTTTTAGATGATTTAGCTGAGACAGAGTGTTTTGACCAAAACGCTTATTCTAAAGGGAGCAAATCCTTAAATGATTTTAAGAAAAAATGTTTAAAAGGCCTAATTGCTAAGTTTTAAATTACATTATTAAAATCTTAAGAAAAATATTGTATTTTTAGATTTTAACTGTAATTTAATTTTATCGGTAATTTTTTTATCATAACCTAATTAATTTCCTAAAAGTTAAAGTTAGTACTTTTAATTAAATGCTAAAATATTATCCATTTATCTGATAAAATTCACTTACAGCGATAGATAAAAAAGCAATAAGGAAACTTCTTATTTCTCTTTTAGTCACTTTTATAGCTTTTAATCTTTTATTTTATAGGCATAGCAAAGGAAACAAATAAATGTCAAAAAGCTAAAGCTTGGGGATTGATTTGATGATAAGCTGGTCACGCCAGCTTTACACTTATTTTTTCAGATAAAATTTAATATAAAAATTTCCCTGCTTGTAAAATCGTTTATCTAAGTGTATAGAGTCAGCAAGAAAATGGGCTTTTAGGATATTTCTGTACCTACTTCAGAGCTGACTGACTGAAGTATACTTTTTAAAATTTTACAGGACAGTCAAAATCTTTAAATTTTAAAATTTTAATATGAACTAACGCCTTTAAACTAAATTTAAAAAATAAAAAATAACAAAGTAAATATTAAAACACATTGTCTTTTTTAAACAGTGAATTTCAGCCCAAATGCTTATAAGATACAGATTTCATGGAAACCATAAGGTTAAAAGATTTAAGCTGAATTTATATATTGACGTTTCCGTCACCGATCGCGGTTTGACGTTTCGGTTTCTGATATGTTTTTTTATCTGTTTGACACTCCACGAAGACTTTATGCCTAAGTACCAGAGTACCGTGGGTATCGGGTTATTAGATGTTTAACCTCTTTTTCACGCTGTTCCGTCAACGTTATCCAAGCACTAAAACATGCAATTTTTGCATTTCGCAGCACCTTTTAGACAACGCGGTAGTGCCACCACGGACATTATTTTTTATAAATAACTACTACCTGGGGTAGGCCGAATACTACACAGTGGTTTGCCAAGCCATCTGTAAGGTGACGAGCGATTAAATGCCAATGTTCGGTTCAGAGATTCGAACCCGGATCGGTGCGGTGAGAAGCTGGTACGTTACCGCTGCACTACGCTCGCCACAATGCTACATGGAAACGGTAAACAGAAAGTATAAATTGACAAATGGAAAGTTGTTGTTTCATCTTTTAATTGAAAACTTCAAACGGAACGTCATTCTATAAATCCAGCTTTATAGCTTTATCACTTTGACAAGCCACCCAGTCAAAATTTAAAATGCAAATTTTCCACTTAAATAATATTCAGAAAAATGGGAGGTAAAAGTGGCTTGACGGGTTTGTAAGTTAACTTATCTCCAATCTTACCCGACTTTCGGTTTCTCCTTTGTTGCTAACTTTATACAGTTGGATAAACAATTTCGTAAACAGCGATCCATTTTCAACTTAAATTATATTCGGAAAAATTGGGTCTAAAGTTGGCAAGACCGATTTGTAACTTAACCGATCTCCAATCTTCCCCGACTTCCGGTTCCTATTTTGTTGCTGACTCTTTTACTGTAACAAACAAATTTGGGAGCAGCGACAAATTTTTAGTTTTTATTTTTCCTGGAAAAATCGGGTGTGAAGCTAGCATAGAAAGTAATTAATATGTCAAAATAATAATTAAAAAAAAATAGTTATTTCCAATTTTTGTTTTGCAGCAACAAATCCACTCATTTTTATTTAAATGTATTACACTATTTTAGCGTATAGCCATGCAAAATTAACGGCAAGTTGGAACTATTACCGATTTCTCACGATCCGTTGGAACAACAAAATTGTTTATTTGGCACCTAATTAGTAACTTAAAAGCAAAAATTTTTCGTTACTAGTTTTCCGAACGTCACTGTTTTTGATAAGAGTGCCCTAATTTTCTTAATTTTTTTCTGTAATATTTTAGTAAATGCCGAAATCTCTCCTCCCCTACCATTATAAGTTTATTCATATCCGATTCATATTCTCAACATTAAAAAAATTCCACCGGGGTTACGAGCACTTGTTGAAGGGTTAATTGCCGTTTTATTATGTGGACTTTTTGGGTCAGCGCTTTTAATTTCTGATTTATTATGTCATTTCACTTACATGCATGTTCGGTCAACTTATCTTTTAAAAGTTATTTAGAAAACGTGACACACTAGTTATAAACGGGGACTTAGCGTTAAACTTACCCTATTTATGTTATGTTTTTAGTAGGTCACGAATAAAACTTAATACTTTTAAGAAGGAGGGATAAAAGAAGCATTTTTTGCCCATCAACCACTTAATGCGACATTTATTTTATTTAATAGTATAACTTAAGAAATACAGGGTGTCCGGAAAGGGGAGGTCAAAAATAATAGGAGTGATAGAGTGAACCAAAATAATGTTAGTACTTCTTATAAAAAAAAATTTCTATCGATAGGGGGATATTGAACTTCAAAGTTGGTATAAAAAAACTGATTTCAATTATAACTTTTAAACTGTTGCCAGAGTACCAATGATATTTGGGCAACTAAATAACCTTATAATAATGCTTTTTGATTCGATCGATTTAAATAAGGTATGTCTTTTTGTACAAAAATCATAAAGGAATTAGGCGGTAAAATGTCGAATTTGTCACCAGTGTTAGAAATGCATACATTAAATCAAAAAAATTGTCGCA
Organism: Listronotus bonariensis; assembly: GCA_014170235.1. Taxonomy (NCBI): domain Eukaryota; kingdom Metazoa; phylum Arthropoda; class Insecta; order Coleoptera; family Curculionidae; genus Listronotus; species Listronotus bonariensis. The sequence goes on from JACEGR010003271.1 coordinate 90,024, forward strand.
CCCAGTATAATGTCGACTTACTAAACAGTTGTTTACCTATCAAAAGAAGCATTACTATAAGGTTATTTAGTAGCCCAAATATTATCGGTACTGTGGCAACAGTTAAACATTTTTAATTGATATATTATATGATTTTTATACCAAATTTGAAGGTAAATATCTCCCTATCGAAGCGCGATAGAACCCCTATCATTTTTGACCTCACCTTTTCAAACACCCTGTATAAAAAACAAAAAATTTACAATTTTTTAAATTATACGAGGTGTCTCTAAAAGCTCTGTAAAAAATGTTACTACAGGTTTCTTGGACCAAAATACAAAAATTTGATAGTTGACGAGATACAAGGTGTCAAATTTTCCATTTAAGTTTAGTTATTTTTGAATATTTCTTTATTATTAAAATTCTTCTTTGCGAAATTTGGCATTTAGGATATTTTCAGGCTAAGAAATCGATATCTGCTCATGTTTTTGTTGTAAAATGTAGAGGAAGCCACCTTTTATTTATGTTAAAAACACCAGAACTTTTTGTATCTCTATATATTATAGCTATGGTTAAGAAGTTCGATTCTCTCATGTTTTCTAAAAAAAAAAGGTATCCCTAGTTATTATCGCTACGAGCAACCGTTTTTAAGATATTCCATATTAAAAATTCTATTTTATACAAAAATGTCCCACTGCATTCATTCACGCTTTATTTAAGCCACCCGGTAGTCTCTAAAAGGTTTAAAGCAATTTACGTTAGTCAAAAAATTGATTGTTTGCGCGATACAGAATATCAAATTTTCCATTTTATTTTAATTTACTTTAACACCCTGTATCTGGCAAACGATTAACTTTTAACTAAGGTAAATTGCGTAAGATCGTTTTATTTTAGCACAGGGAATTTATGGTAGCACTTTGTACAGACCTTTCCGAAAAACCTGGGTGGCCTAATAAAGGTTAAAGGAATAAAAATGATTTATTTTGTAAAATTAAATCTTTAATCTGGAATATCTTAAAAACGGTTGCTCGCACCGATATTAACTAAGTAAACCTTTTTGTTTAGAAAATATAAAAAATAGAACTTCTTTACTATAGCTATATATATGACCTTTTAGAGACACCCTGTATAGTGTACGGTTCAAAGGGTGTCAATTTTAAAAGTATTACTACAAAACAGGCTGTTTCCTAACTACGGTAAAAAACTTGTCTTGTCTTTTTATGGAAACAAATTCCTATGAACATATGTCCGGACTTTATTTGTGAGATACAAGGCTTTAAAGTTTTTAAAAAGTTGGTATTTTTAAATATCCTAAAAACGCTTTAACCTATATGGATAAAATTTGATTCAACTATTTGATGTAATGAGGCACTAGTAAAGCTTTACCTAAATTAAAATTATTGGGTCCAGTGGCGTCACAGTGGACACGACAACCAATATTATTGAGAGAAAAGTACGTCAATAAAGTTTTTATATTTTTTCGATTAAGCAATGAAAAATACAACTTTTCAGCCTCTTATATTTTTTTGTATCTCGGTTTGTTTTCGAAAAAAAAAACTTGCCCACTTTAAGTGATATTAAAAAGTATCCATAAACAGCATAAGATAAAATCCAAAATCAAAAAATAAACAATTTTAAACTTAGTATATAAAGAAAATGCCAGTTTTTGGATAAAATACACGACTGATTATTTATTTATGGCAAATAATTGTTTATTTTTGATTTTTTTTTATGTTGTTTATGGGTACTTTTTAAAAGCAAAAAGAGGCATTAGTTTTTTTCTTAAAAATGAATAGATACGAAGAAAAAATTAGGATTGTCCCACCCTGTATATTATTATCAGCATCACCTCTAAAAAGATCTTTAAAAAATTTAAGAAAATACCACATCATGTACAGGGTGGGCTAAATTTGGCGTTTTTATGGGCTATCTCAGTTATTACTGAAGTTATTAAAAAACCGATAAAAGGTTTTATGGGTTTGATTTTAAATAAACCTAAAATAACGTAATCAGTATTTTAATAAAATTGATAATCTAAGAGATACGAGGGGAAATTGTAAAATTGCCTATTTTTATTTTACCCTATACAATTCTTTATTATAAAAAAAAAACATTAAGACAATTTTTGTTGAACTTCTTACGTAGAATTTATAGAAATTATTTGATTTCTTATGCAGGGTTGCGTTAAAAAGTTACGATACCAACTTGATGTTTTTATTATGGAACACCCTGTATATTTTTACTAATTAATAGTCCCTGTCATAAAAATTACAAATATTTATAAATTAGTATTATTATATCCTTTACTTTTTTAAATATTTAAATTTTATTTATTTGTTTTTGAGTACCCCGATTAAACACCTTTTTTACAATATTATTTTAAATTAATAATTAAATGTAATATCTAAGATATTTTTTATAAATTGTACTAACCTTAATACACAGGCATTAAAAAATATTCTTAAATCGAATTTTTACTTTTTGGGGGAGTAATAGACGGAAAATATACCTTACTTAATCCAGCTCTTTTGTTTATAAGCCTGAAGTACAGTATTTATTTTGATAAATGTGTAAAATTTAATAAGATTACATTTTTATTTTATTTTAAGAAAATAAAATTATTAAAGCGATATTATTTTTATTTTTAGCAAAAAAGTTTTATGAAGTAACGAATACAAAATTTAGGTCCAATATTTGTATTGGATCCCTTTAGGAAACAATAATTATTGATTTAATTTTATTAAACAAAAAAATAATATTCATAATAATAAAACTTGTTTGAATCACTGCAACTTAAATATTTGGTGTTTGGAATCCCATAGTAGTTGCCAAAAACCCTTAATAAGACAATGAGAATACGCTCACAAAGAAATATCTTGGACTATAAAATGCCTATAAAAATAAAACACGAGACATAAAATCTTTACAACAATTGACAGAAAGAAAAAAATAACATTTTAAAAAAGACTATAAAAGCATTTCTTTATCGGATAGTAAAAGTATCAATAAAATATTCTTAAGATCAAAAAACCTTCTAATAAAGAATTAACACTTATATTAAATTCTTATAAAACAACAATAATTATTTTCAGAAAACAAAATTAGAGAATTTCGAATATTTTTAAATCTAATATCTTATTAAAGTTCTCATATGTTGGCCTAGTCCCGTAAATAAACGCAAGAAAAAAGCTTTAAAAAGTAAAAGCTCTATAATAAATGAATTTTAAAGATGGTTTTTACCATTTTTTTTTTAATTTAAATAAAATAATTTTTTTATGTGTCCGAAGAATTTAATTTCTTACATAAAATGTTCTTCTAATTTCAAAACTTTTAGTCAATGCCGTTACAGTTTGAGTAGCGCTGATATAAATATAAAAGCAACAGTTTTATTTAGAGTGTTTTTTGTAAAATATTATGTCAATTTTTATGGAAAATTCTCTTTTAAAAATCAGCTAATAAAAAAGTTCACTTAAAAACTAATATAGTAACAACACTGTTATATGTTCCATACCATAAAAAGTCCTGTTAGGTTTTTGCCCTGCCCGGGTAAAGAATAGTGTGCCTACAGAAACTATTTACCCCTATAAACTGGCAAATTGTCAAAAAAAAATAATAATAATAATAATAATAATAATAAAGAAAACACAAAACTACCCCATACTTTAAAAACCCTATTATATCCAAGTTTCGTTAACAAGATTACCACTGTTTATAAGATAAAATTATTCTAAAAACATTTTACCGAAAAATAAAAAAATAATAAATTGTTTGAATTTAGGATACTCCGAATATATTGGTTATAATTGCAGAAGGGCAGAGCTATGTGATCTAAATGTCAAAATTGAAAATTCTCAAAAATTTAAGAAATCACCTTAACTTTGGACCTTATTTGAAATCATTAGGGTGAAATAGGCACAGTGATCCCATAGTGGGATATTGACATTGCCTCTTCGACAGAAGATATTAATAAAAAAAAACAAAAAGGCATATTTTTACTCACTCTTCAATTTGTAAGTGCAATATTATTAATGACATACTCATCTGGTACGACCTGCATTATTTGTTACAAAAAATCAATTTAAGAGGGCATTCTAATCTAGAAATTTGAGATAGTCCATTTTTTTATAATTTAATAGTTTAGGTATCCAAGAATGTCTCCTCAAAAGAATTCATCAAAATTTAAATAAAATTTAAATTATTTTTAAGTTAAAGAGGTTTGAGTGACGTAACAACTAGACCAATTTGAGCGGACGATTACTTCTAGAATAATACATCATGTATGAAGCTGGGATGACTGACTAAGAGAACTTATGGTGGATGTACAGGGTATTCCATTTAACAGGAAAAATGGAATATTTTTTTACTTTCCCCATATTTTTAAATAAATTTAAGATAGTCAATCGATGCATTTTAGCTCGAGGAATTTGAAAATCGTATTTAAAAAATAATTGCATAAAAACCAAAAAATTACACCATCAATGTTCCATTTTTAAATGAAATACTATTTTTATAATTATATTTTTGAGTTCTTTGATCAATTCTAACTGTTTTTGGGTTATCGACGCTTAAACAGTTATATTTCCGGCTAATATTATTTAATTAAATATATCGATACACAATGAAGGTACTATACTTCCAAGTCATTAAAATGTTTATTGGTGGATTTTAATACTATTTTTTAAATTAATTATTCGTTAGATGAATAACTACAGATATAATAAATAAGCCAAAAATGTGACCTTTTAAGCGTCAATAACTCAAAAACAGTAAAAGATAAACATGTAGTACCCTTAATAAAAAAACACCAATTTAATTACCGTTAAAAAGATCCCTTAAAGAGCTTTAAGAAATTAAGTACATCTAACTTTATTTGTTTCGGAAATATGGCCATCCAAATCAAAAATTTAGGTAGTTTTTAATATACCGCCATTTAATAATAGGTACGTCAAGCTATTGACTTTATGTTCCATGGTTATAGAGTACTTGTCAGGAGCTTTAAAATAATGAGCCATTAGATCCCCCTCTCCATTTATTTTTTTTTTCTAAGATGGCTCTCATCCGCCATCTTAATAGTTGCAACTATCATTTTTACGTCAAAAAATAGTTTATGTCCTCCCATTAGTCACTCCAAAATTAAATAAAAAATAAAATAGGGTACAAAAGTTAGCAGGAGGGGAGATTATTTACGGCTACAGTGCAATAAAGAAATGATAAAAACTGGATTGCAAAAATAATAATTGCTTTTTTATTCATTGGCAAAAAATGCTCGTAATTCGGGCCTTTAGATGATTAGGTAAATTAAAAGAACTATAAAAAATTAAAGCTGTTTTAATTTCTTTATTTTCATGTTTTTTTCACAATTGGGTAGTTATGATTTCAAAGGGTCCTAAAATCTAAAGAACATAAAAAATCAATGGTTAAAATGCAATATAGTTTTTGCCTGTTTTAATCTAGTATTCCTTTTGTTGTAAACCCAAGGACCCTTTTGAGACGAAATAGGAATTTTATGTTCTCGTCGCCAACAGGAAAATAGATGACATACTCGAGTGTAAATAAAAATAAAAATAACATATTAACGTACCGCAACTTCTCCTGTTTGCCACAGCTGGCGTTAAAAAGACAAAAAAATTAAAAACTGCAATAAAAAATGTAAAAGTTGCAAAGAAAATACAAAACCTGTTAAGAAAAACATTTGTTTAAAGTTTTAAAATTATTTATTGTGATGTAAAGGTAAGCAGAAACATTTTTAGGCTTTAAACATACTGTGTGTCTAAGTAAGTTGGCGTCTTATGGAAAACTTTTATATGATATTTATTTTAGTTTACGAAAAAAGTTTTTGTGCGATCAAAAGGTAATCTATATATTTCCAATACGGTTTCTCACCTCCAAAATGCATTATTCCTGTAGGTAGGAGACGTCGCTAGGCAAAGTCCTTTCTGGGCCATGACCGAGAATATTTTTCCGCACGCTTACCCCTTTGTATGCTTTCAATAATAACTGTAGTAACTGATGACGTTTGTCAAAGTCAATGGGCGCATTTAGGAGGAATCAGCCGCTTAGCCGCTGGGTAAGCGGAGTGCCAAAACTGTTAAATTAAACCAATAGAATGACTTTATTTTGACACTTTTGACACTCCGCTTACAAAGCGGTTAAGCGGCTAAGTACTCCTAACTGCGCCCATTCATTCCATGATTCCATAGTAATGTGTTATACCGAGATCAAATAATTATAAACTCTATATTTATTAAATTAAATTAGTTAAGCTGGATTTATAGTTAAACTTTTCCGTTTGCCGTTTGACGTTTGCAATTCACATATAAAACAACGACGTCCAATTTATGCATTGGTAGTGCTGAACGGCGAACCAGGGCCGAATTAACTTTTTAGGTTGCTCTAGGCTAGACTTGTTGGGGTGTCTATTTTATCCTACGGTGCGGCGCCCTAAACTTCTAAAATAAACTAATTTAAAAAAAAACCTGTCTGGCGCCAATTTTATCACGGCGCCCTAGGCTGTAGCCTAGTCAGTCTAGTGGGTAATACGGCACTGTGGCCGACTATAAAGTCACCATATCAAAAACCAAAACGTTAAACGGCGATCGGTGACGAAACCGTCAGTCTTTAAATCCAACTATATTTTCCTAAAAACTGCGCAAAGTAATAATTTCCTGCAAGCAAAACAGTTGGACACGCAACGCGAAGCAGAGTTTAGATAAGCTGTGCGGAAAGACACTTTGCTCAAGTCTTAGGTACAATATTTTTTTTATTAGTGTCTTAAAAAAGACAAAACATGCCTACTACATATCCTTATTTTTATTTTAATATTTCTCAATGTCAAATAGTATTGATCAGGTATGAGGTTTATTTGTTGTTGCAGTAACAACACAACAACACATTACATTTTCCACTGTAAACACCATTTACCCATTTAAAAAAAAAATATTATTTTACGCTACCTAAAACAAAAACTAACTTTTCGTTAACTGTTGCTTCTTTTTGATAAAACAAAAGATGGCGTTTGAATTTTTTTATGGCCCTCTCATTTTTTGTCATACATACAATACAATAAATTTTTCCATCTTTTGGTAAAAAGTAGCAACAGTTTGTGAAAACCGCAAGTCCCTATCTCTAATAATAGCCAAGATACCCTGCAATTGCAACAAAATCCGGACACCCTGTATCATGGGTTTTAAACTTACAATATTCTTAAAAGAAATAAAAAAGAATACAGTGTATCTGCGTTAGTGATTGACATATTTAAAAAATGGTAATTCTGTATAAAAGAATTTCATAGTTCTTAACCATAACCCTGGTTACTATTGCTACTGATTTCTTATATTAATAAAAAAAATTTGATTTATTTGATATTTCTTTCGGTATCCTTTATTTGGCTGCATTATAGCACAAACTTCTTAGTAACTTTTCCAACTTAAGTTTTATTATTTATCCGTTGAAGTTTGCCAAAACTTAAATTTACTTTTTATCACAATTGCAAATTAAAAACTTTAAGTTAAATTCAAAACTTTTACGTTGTTGTGTCTGCTTCATTAATGTAAATGATCTGGGAAAATATTGTGGTTAAAAAAGTTTTTATTCTAGGGAAAACATAAACAAAGGTTTATATCTAAAGAAAGAGTTTACAATATTTTTATCCTAAAATTGATTTTAAAATTGCCTAAAATTAAACGAGGCTTACCAGATTCAAAATATTTTGAAACTTAAGATTAAGCTACAAAAAGTAACAAAATACACGTCTTATATCTGAAAATTAGAATTTGTAGCTTAAAATTTGATAGCACTAATTTAAAAGTATCATTTACATTTATATACTGTCTACTTAAGTTCGCACCGTATTGAAAACTTTTTTATTATTAATTTTATGAAAAAAGTTATCCTTCGTAGAAAAGATTTGCATGGTGTAAAACCCAAAATGCCATTATCAGATATTAATTTTTTGCAGTGATATACGAGATATATTAAAATATATAAATCTTGCTCAGAAGAAAAGTACCTGTATTTTTTATAAGATCAAACATTTTTATATAAAGATGTTTAGGATTTAAAAATAACATTTAAATATGCAAACTTGTTAAAAACTTTTTTGGACAATAACGAACGTTTTTGTGAATTTTCGCTATTTTGATAGTTTTTAAGCTTTTTTCACATATTACATTTTGAAATTGCCAAGTTTGCATATTTAAATGTAATTTTAATCCTAAACATATTTTCTTAATAAACATTTTCAATATTATAAAAAATAGGGAACTTTCCTCTTCAGCAAAATTTATATTTTTTGACATACCTCGTATACAACTGCAAAATTAATAACTGATGATTACATTTTAGATTTTGGGACCATGCAGAACTTTTTATACGAAATAACTTTTTTCCAAAATTAATAATAAAAAGTTTTCCATATGGTGCGATCTTAAGTAGACACGCTATTGTTTTTAGTGTGAAAATTTTAATAAAAATTACCAGCAACAGTTCCTAATAACATTTAATGTGATAAAAATTTTCGTATATGAAAAATAACGAAGAAACATCACACCTTAGGAGTGAGAAATTTTAATATGGAAAAAATATTTATTTATTATACAAGGAAAAAAATGTTAGATTTTACCTTGAGGCTTTGTTGACTCCCCAACGCGAAGCGGAGGGAGACAATAAACCAAGAGCTAAAATCTAAAAATTTTTCTCGTGTATAATACACTATTTTTGTTGTGATGATAAAAACAACGCCTTCTTATTAAAAAAACATAATATTAAAGTAAGAAAATTAATCATGTAAAATTTAAAGTTTCAAACTGGTCGACTGGTATATTTGAAATACAATTAGACCTTGCATTATTATGGAAACCCTTAAGGAAATGATTTAGTATCTGTCAATGTTTTTTGTATTTTGACGTACTGAAATTTAAAAGTTTTAACGAAAAGCGTCCGTTTATTACTTATTTTAAACATTATAAGGTTAAAAAACATCTGACTGGAGTTCTAATAAAGGTAAATGTAAGTTCTGTATAATAAATTATTCTAAAATTAAATATTTACCTTTACTTACGTGAATGTACGTCCGGGAAAGAAGTACTCACTTTTTTCCCACGGGAAAAAAAATAATTTTATGAAAAGTCACATTTTAGTACCTGTTAACAGAAAAACAATGTAAATTTTTTCCCGTCACGAAAAAAATATATTAAATAAAATTTAGAATCTCAAACTAAATTTTAACCCCTATTATTGAAACGCACTTTCGTATAAAATTTAATTAGCTTATTAAAACAAATCTAATATTGCTTCTTATTCAATAGTAATTTTAATTTAACTTAATCGTAAAACTTTATTTTTCAAAAGGCTGACATTTTACCGTATAAAATATTCTTTGTTAAAACGAAGTGTCGAAAAGTCAGTAGCTTAGAAAATAAATCAATTAGGCAAACTTGTAAAATAAATACAATCCCTACAAGCATAACACGCAAATTTACATACTTTAGGGAAATGTTTCTTTAAAAATAAATATTAAGAAGGCTTTTAAAAATGGTCGCATCACATTATGAAGGAATTTTTGAACATTTTTGGTAAGATAAACACAAGGTAATAGATTATAAGTGCTTGTTTTAGTAATGTTTATAGTAGTAATAACACATAAGGTTTGTCATTGTTAAAATGTTGTTTTACGATGGTTCTAGCTCAAAGGGGGTAAATTTAAGGGCATTATTATAAAAATCTCCTATTTTGACCCTAGAAATACGTCCTTCAAATATTGAGTTTTAGATTTAAAAACACCCTGTATAGTAACCTTACTGTTAAAATAAAAATCAATAAACACAATCTGAAATAAACCCTGTAATCATTAAATAATTGCATTTTATTATTAGAGTAAATATTTCTAACTACAAACAACAATCTAAAAATTAACAAAAAGCATCGCTCTTATAATGTATCAACAGAAAAGATATACAATCATTAATTTTTTTGATTCATAAAAAATTAGGGCGTCTACCCTTATAGTGTTATGGACGCAAAAGAATGTGACAAATTTTTGCCCACTTGTCAATAGCTATATATCTTTCGATATCGCAATTTTCTGTCATCCGCAACACTTTATTTACTTGATCAATCTTGCCCTTTATGTACCCGTCCAAAATATAGGATACGAGTAAATTTTCCACTTCTTCCTCGTCTATGCCCAACTGATCGCTTATAAAAGAAATCTTTACGATTTTATACGGTTTTATCAGGCCGATCAGCGCGTTCCCTCGAACGTATTTAAGCAGCTGTTCGAGATGTTCACGGATAAACGGGTCGGCCATTAGTGAGTCCTAAAATTCGAAAATTTTAATAAAAAACCAATGACATTTTACGTCCATGATAAAAACTAAACAATAATTTTGTTGGGTAAACTTATCAAATATATCATAATAATATAATAAAAACTTTAAATAGTTGGGCGCAGAGGCGCCGGAAGCTTAAATGACAAACAGAAAACAAGCAAATAAAAAACCTGGTAGATACGACTACTTTGGTTGGTAGCCTTAAATTACGAAGTCTCCAAATGAATGGATAATCCAAGGTCACGATCAAGAGGGCGACACGCTGAATAGTCAGCGATTTATAGAGGATGTGATCATTCCTAACAAGGATGAAAGACGTATCGCCGTCTTGATCGTGAATCGGGATTATCCATTTATTTAAAGGCTTTGTAATTCCAAGGCAACCAATCATGGTCATGGTAGTCGTATCTACCGGGTGTTTTATTGTCTGTCATTTAAGCTTCCGGCAAACAGTAGTTTTGTGGGATTCTATTATTCATATGGAAATGCACAAATTTTTCCCATTAGGCGGCCCCTTATTAATTATATCGCACAATAATATTGTGTAATATAATTAATCGACTAGGACTTATATTAAAGATTGCACAATAATTGAACGAAAGTTAAAGCAAGTGTAATTTTTATTGCACCATATCTTTCCATTGTACGAGTAGGGTCAGTATTGCGCAATACTATCAAATCAAAATATTGTCTGCGGGAATTTTTAAATAAATTTATGTGCAATATTTTATACCTATCTTGACTAGTTTTTAAACAACTGGCTTCCAAAAATGTCAAACTAAATAACCTCCATTTTGATCATTTTGTTGTTAAAAAATTAAAGATAAAAAAAGGACCTTGCGATTTTTTAACCTTAAATAAACCTTATGTTCTAAGGACGTAAGAATCCAATTTTTATAAATAAACAATTTTAATATTTCAAATTTAAAGCTTCACCTTAAGTGTAGTAACTTCAGAAATCCCCTCTTGGGCTCCCCTACCATTACCTGTTTTTTTTTATTATCAATATTTACCAAGGGTTAGAAAAATATTAGCAATTTTTCAGGTTAGCAGTGAAAAACCATCTTTATTGTTTATTTTTGCAAAACGAAAAACGCCTTTAATACGACATTTTTAAACCACATAACATCTAAAATATTATTAAACTTTCCTCCCAGCCGGAATTAAACACGCTGGAATTTCAAAATCTAACACTGCCTAAAAATTAAGAGGCAATTTCGTGAGCACCAGGTATAATGTATTAGTTTTTCCAAAAAAACTTCGTTTATAAGAGTCCGTATTATACTAACCACTTTAACATTAGACAAACCTTGTTAAGCTCAAAAATAATAACAAAATCTCCCATCTTGTTGTTTTGGAACGCGTTTATCAGCAAAGTTAGAGCTTTTATCTCTGGATCATTAGCGTACGGCTTAGCCTCTTGCGAATCGAACGGGTTAATTGCGCTTTTCATTAGCATGCTATTCAGAATTAGGTATTTGAGGCAGTTTATTCGTCGTGGGTTGCCGGATTCGTCGTAGTTTTTAAAGGCTTCAAAAAAATCGGTATAAGCTTTTTCAAATTCTCCTGCTCTTAAGTGCATCTTTCCACCTAAAAAATTGTCACGATTCAAGTATGTAGAGGAAACATCATAGAAAAAATATAACGACTATTATTTTCAAAGTGCATGCATTTCAGGCATGCTAAATATGACAATCAAGAAGTTTAGGTTAAGCCTGTGTCTAGACTTGCAACAATTCGCCTTACCGCTCCACGCCGCATACAGCACCACATAGCGCGCACCTATGGTATGAACGTAGTTCACGTCGTTTTAAAAGTTTGGCAAATGATTAGCCGGTGATTCAGAACTTTTCGGTTTTTTTGGCATCAAAGAAGCGCGCAAACAGGTTGGTTTGTTTGGACGGATATTTTCTCCCCAACATCATGACATTCCCAGCCACTGAAATCGTACGTCGATGTTTTGAGGTTAATTGGTGTAAACAAAACAATACAAGACAATATATTTTAATAAAACTATTTACAAAAGTGTTGAATTCATTATTAAATATTGTGTATAATATTATGTAAGTTAAACGAATAAATACATTTTTATTAGATATTACACTTGGCGCGGATCGTAGCCCGGCCGGCGGCGACCTTGTTCTGCACGAAGGCGCAGTTGCAGTCTGGACTAAACGAGGTAAACGCTAAACGAAGCGCAGGATCACGGTGTGGAGCGGCACGGCGAATTGTTGCAAGTCTGGACGCGGCTTTAAAATAGCATACATCTTCAACAGAAGATTTTGAGGATGTAATGAAGTAAAAAACATGTAAATTAAATAAAGGTTAAACTTATATAATAAAAAATAATAAAAACGTAAACCCTAAACGTATGTATATAAACTTGACTGTTTATTAAACTTACAACAAAGTTCATAGATAAATGTCTTTGTCCTAGAGGAGACATGAGTTCATTTAGCATGGGCCCGCTTTAAATAACCTTGGCATGTAGACTTATATTACCCACCATCAAGAAAAAAATGGTTTTGACGTAAATGATCACGTTGCGATAGTATGTCATTTACTCTTATTACATGTATGTCATTTTACCCAACATACGACAATTTACAATTAAGCAAACATGTTTAAAATTATTTTTCCTTAAGTTAATCACAGCTAACCACAGATTACCACAAGTAACCACTCAAAATTCTTTACAGACTGGTCTTAACAATAACGTCATATCTAAACCAAACCAAGTAACCATATGCTTTGGACTGGTTTGCTATCTGGTTTGTGTTAACCATCACTGCGTGCCCCGACGTATTGCCGCGTTTTGTTGATTTGTTTGTTTTTGTTATGAAATTTTGAGGATGCATAATTAGTTGTCTCCAGTGTTAACTGTCAATTGTCATTCGAGAAACCAGAAGCAAACTATGACATCATCAGTTGCTTCTGTTGTTGTTGTTGAAAGCATATATAAATATAATAATTATATTTATAAATAAACATAGCCAAGTATAGTGCCTTAATGATAGTATAAAAATATTTGTAACTAATCTAGGTAACATTAAAAAACACACACATTCTAAATTGATTAGAATTATGTGCGGTTGGTGAATTTCCTAATGTCGTGCGAAAAAAAGAGCGTCCTCCTACGTACGGCAATTTTAATACTAACTGTAGTGATCCTATTACACGCTTTAACACGTTTAAGAGGTCATTTTACCCGAATATGTTATTTTGAGGCTAGTTTTCTCTAATACAATTAAACAAAATGTCTTTGACAAACAAAACGGCAATAACTACACCGACAATAAGGTTTATTAATTAGTGATAATTTCACATCAAAAACAATGTGCAAATATTTCTATCATATACAGGGCCGGATTAGCTATGTAGAAGGCCCTTAGGCATTGCAACATTCAGAAACCCTTTTTGATAAAATTGAAGACCCAAAAAAGGTCGCTTTTTCTAATGAAATTCAAAACAACAAAAAAGGTCTCCCCTTTAACCAAAAAAATGCCTTTAGGTGGTTTTTGTATTATTTTCATTAACGATACAAATATTCAAATTTATTTTGTATTTAACAAAACATTTAATTTTTTATTTCTCGTTTCGCGGGGCTTCTATCCAATGCGGGGCTCTTAGGCAGTTGCCTACTTTGCCTTATGAATAATCTCACCCTGATCATTTACAGTGCATTTTTTTAATGTCTTCCCCCCGTTATTTTATGAACGAATCCATTGAAAAATTTAAACTTTAGGAAATTAAATTTTTGCATAAATAATATAGTTTAGAGTAAAACAACCAGATGGAAATTTTAGGATGACTGCTGAACGCCATTTTGAAAAAAATAAAGTAAATTAAAAGTGGTGTCTTAAGGCATATCACTTTAAAGCTCCTGACAAGTACTTTATAGCCTTGAAATGCAAAGTTAATACCGTTTTCTCCTACAAAGTGACTATACTTTTAAAACCTATAAAGTAAAATACAATTAACGTGGTATTTTCTTAAAGCTCTTTTAAAGGTCTTTTAAATGTGATGGTGATATAGTGATAATAATAAACAGAATAGCAAAAAGGCAAACATTTTTTAAATAAAACACCCCGAATATTATATCATTGTTAAAATGATTTTTAAGGGACCTCTAAGAAAATACCACAATTATTTTATCTAACTTTTGTAGTTTTGAAAATATGCCCACGCAAATAATGTATTTAGGTAATGTATTTGTTATAGTTATAGGTAGAGGTATTAATATTATATTTAAGGGTTATAATAACTTATCAGAAGCTTTAAAATAATGTATTACAAGATCCCCTTTCCATTTAATTTTGTTCCCAAGATGGCGCCCACCAACCATCTTAAAATTTTCATTTGTCAGTTTCATTCTAGGATAAAGTATTAACGCATTAATTTTATTTTTAGAAGTTTTCTTTTTTATTTAATTGTTTTGTTTTAAAAATAAGAGTCATTAAATCAATATCAGAATCAAATTAAAAAAATTCTGATAGTTTTTTATTTATTCCACCGCATATTTTCTTGAAAATCTCTTGAAAATATTTTCAAGCCATTTTAATACACACTTTTAATAATTTTTTTATTGTGTTATAAGATAATAAAATATAGGCGTAAAGCCATATTTGGCATTGATTAGTTTATTTTTGGCAAAATCCGGACATCCATCATTCTTTTTCCTTTATTATCCACATATTATCAAAGCAGCGGCATCCATACTTTACTGCCCCGGAAAGGACTACATATCATTTATTATTATTCAGTTCACTGAAAACCTTGGACCTAATTTATCATAACAAATAAAATTGGATAACACCTTTATGGGTCCCAAAGGAAACCTAAAGGGCACGCTCACGCTCCTAGTTGTAAGGAAAACATTTTAAGAATATGAAAAGAAACTTGATAACAGTTTAGATACTTGGGTAATTTAAATAAAAACTTGTTGATAATACAAAGTTTTACCGCACTCTCGGATGACGCTCATTATCAGCGGGTGTGGAACGGCAGAGCGGACTCTGAGGGATTTTTCGTAAAGTTCCTTAAGTTTTTATTGTTCTTCTGTTCTGTATACATCTGAATTTCTAATGCAAAAATTTCCAGCATCTGAGTTCCTATAAGAAATAAAAATGAATATAGCATAAAATACACTTCTCCAAGAAATTAACGCACCAGCCCGATTTTCTCCATAAGCCTCAATACAAAAGGACTTTAATTTTAAATGACCATAACTATTTTAATAATTAAGTTATCAAGGCAATTTAAAAAGATAATGTTAAAGGAAAGGTGAAGCTATAACTTTGGCGTAACCATTGTTATTTACTATTAACAATACATCTTACAGGGTGATTAAAGATTTTTGGCAAAAATTAACAATTTTAATCTCTCTCTATGATGTGCTGTTAAAAGAAAGTTATCAAATTTGTGATGACTAAACATCAAAAATAAGCAAGGGTATAATTTATTTGCAAATAAGATTACTGCCGTTAAACAGCACATCATACAGAACGATTAGAAATTATTTATTTTTGCCAAAAACTTTTAATCACCCTGTAGAATGTATTGTTAACAGTAAATACCAACGATTAAGCCAAAGTAATAGCGTAACCTTTCCTTAACATTTTTTTATTGTCTTGATAGCTTAATTATTAAAAGAGGTATGGCCATTGAAATTAAGGCATTTTTGTATTGATGCTTATGGAAAAAATCGGGCTGGTGCGTTAATTTCTTGGAAAAGTGTACAGGGTGTCCCATTTTGGTTGTCCCTTATGGGAAACTTGGAAACCATAAGAGATATTAAAAATCTGATACCCCATCCTCGAGCTCTTTTTGGAGAAAACATTTATGGTAAAAACAGATCATCGCTATCGCGAAGCGTTTCAGAGATACAGGGTGATTCTCGATTTTTCACTTTTGAAAAGGCCCTGTAGCTTTGTTGTTATTACCGATACGAGAAAACTAATTGCACATTATAAAGACACTTTTTCCGTAGAATCCAGTGGCGTAGTCAAAAAATTTTTTGAGCTGTCATTTTTGACAGATGACCCAAACATGTTGTTTTTTATTAGGGACACCCTATAAATGATTAGGTAATTAAATTGCTTGTTATTTCTGATTAAAATAATATATCATAGTAGGTGGTTTAATAAATTTTTACGTCAAATATTGGAAAAATTATTATTTTAACGACGCATTTTTTATTTTAAAATTTAAAAATTTCCTACCACTTTATTTATAAATATATAAGTATGAAATTTTGGTAAATAATATATATGATGTAAAAGATTATTAATACGTATAATAAAATAATACAGGTGTCTCAAAAAATTAAAATATTTTTTATTTTAAAATTTAAAATTTTCCTACAATTTTATTTATGAAAATAAAAAAGATAAAATTTTGGTATTTGATAAATGTGATGGTGAGAAATATTATTATACATAAAAATGATACAGGATGTTTCAAAAAATTAAAATGATTTTTTTTTTTATTTTTAACTTTAAAAATTTCCTACAATTTTATATATGAATATATAAGGATGAAATTATGGTGGATAATATATATAATAAGTGAAGAATATTATTATATATATATATAAATCAACTTTTGTCACTGCAAGTGTTTTATTGGTCACTCTTTTATCAACTTTGATTAAAACAAATCCTTAATTAATAATTGTTGTTTTTATTTCCGCAATTTATTGCTTTTTATAAGTTATTTAAGTAATTAAAAGTAACTTGTTTTATAAGGTTACTATTTGGTCTCCATGCAACAATAGTATCAATAACTTATATATTTCTAAAAAGTCATTAACTTAAGTAAAAAAAAAAAAAAAATATGCTATGTTTTTAAATTGTTTAGTTCCTATCGTGCATGAGAACGTGTTTTACTTTTTTACTCGAAAACGGTGCATCGTAAGTAAAAAGTCAAAGCCCAATGTGATTTAAATTTAATAAGGATTTCAAGAGTACCTAATTTTAATTTTTGAATAAACCAGTGGCGTATAATTTTTTGTCTAAAAACATTCAGTTTTGATGGAGTACGGACGCCAACTGGTAAAATAAAAAAATAATTGTATGCAAAAAGGGCTTAGAACCTATGTCCCTAATTTCATAAAAATATTTTAAGGGTGCAAAAATTATTAATAAAAATCTTTTTTCCATGATTTTTACATCCTGTATTACAGAGAGGAGGCATTTCTCGACATTTGTTTATTTGACAAACTAGGGCTTATTTTGGTAATCATTCACAAACCGGGCGCATCGTTTGATTTTCGGGATATCCATCATTAAATTTGAAAAGCAAGTTACTTACCTTATTTTTACTATATCCCTTCTCCTTTTTGCAAACAATTCTTGATTAAAGGCTAAATGGGTACTAAATATTTGATTTCAACTTCTTTAAAACCCAATTTTTTACACGCGCGCCATGGCTACTGTGATTAAAATGATTGACTTTGCAATTTTATGGGAAAAATGGGTAAAATAAATGGAAAAATGGGTTTAGTTTAGAATCATAAATTGTATGCAAAATGAAGGGGAAATAATGTGAAAATTAAGTTGGTTTGATTTCCAAATTTGATGATGGATATCTTGGGAACGAAACGAGGTCGAAAATATTTTTTTAATTCGTTGTCAGCGCTCCTGTATACCAAATTTTACCAAAATCGGAGTTGTAGCAACTTTTTAAACAATTACCGAAGAAAGATTTTTTTCAGGCCTTTTCTAAAATGAACGAATTTGGCATAGTTATTCCAACATAACTTTTTATTTTCGTAACTATTTTTAAAACCCTAGTTTTAAGATTTAATTTGATTTATGCATACATAATAATAATAATAATAATAATAATAATAATATTAATAATAATAATAATAATAATTACCAATAATAATGCAATAAAATTAAAGTAATGATATGTCTGGAACCATTATGTTATTCCTAAAAAAATTGTTGTTTTTGTTTAAAGTAGTGTGTTTCTTTGTATCGTTTTAAAAAATGATTTAAATTTCCTATTTTACTTTTGGACTATTTTTGTACCTTTATAAGGTATACAGCAGCCCTGAGATTATATCGCAAGAAACACCAGTACCCTCTAGTGACATATTTATAAACATAGTTTAGCCAAAAATTAGGCGCATTTTTAAAGCATGTCGATTACACTTCTTTCTCTAGGTCTCCATAAGCATAAACTATAGTTTAAGAAAATTCT